>KZ308484.1:48808-235873 GCA_000376725.2 Ladona fulva | reverse complement strand
ACTCTATGTAAATACATTAAACTCAGTGAGATGCTTAAATTTCGTGATCACGGTAGAAATTGTAAAACAATTTTGATATTCAAAAATTTCTAAAAATTTAAAAATAAATTTCATTATTTTCGACAAAATATTTGAAAAATATTTACTCATGCCTTATTTTTATTGTCACTAATTAGTTAGCTACGGATATGGTTTTGGTGTATTCTTATCAGCATCAGGTGTGAATACATCAATCATAAATAAATCATAAGTAAATTTGCGGAATAGTGTAAATATAAAATCCGTATTTTTACTATTAGAATAGAATAAAATAGAATAGCTTATCGATAAATAAAACTTGCAGCACTAACAGAGCAAAGGAAAAAGCTCGTAGTAATTTGGTATCTCGTCTATTGCTGCTTGTTGGAAGCTTATGATTACATTAATGGTCTACTTTAAAATTACATATTTCACATGGAAAATTTAGAAATTTGAATGTATACGTAACATTATACATAAACGTAGCATGATGGATAAATTGTAGTACAATTCATAAAAGTAGAATGTATACGTAGAGATAGCATAATACAAAAAGTAAAAAATATACGTAGCATGATAATTGTCATCTACGAAGTACAGCACATGATATTACATATTTATATCAACATCTACAAATAACTCTCTTATTGAATAGTAGATTTATTTGTTAAAAGTTTCATATATTTGCTAAAAATACAACGTGGTTTGCGTACAGTTTTTGTCTCATGACAACTGTTAATTTGTTATAAACTCTTCTTCCCATATACTGGGGACTGTTTTCAAACAATGTAAATCTATGTTTAGAATACCGCAGTATATTTTATCCTCTTGCATTCTATTTTTATTCTATTCAACAATTTGTTTTTTTCTATTCAACCAGACGCCATCGGAGAGTTTTCAGAATTATCATTACGCAAAATACTGCGAAGTACAGAGCTTGCGGCGGCGTAGCTTGCTAGCATATAGCTTGGACACCCTTGTCATAGATAATCTTCGGTATACAGCATTCTATTATTCGCTCACGGAGTAACACGAACTAGATCTCCTCACTCTTCGCTAGATTTTTCCTTAAATCTGATTCTTCCTCCAGAGTGATAATGTTTTCCCCACAAAAACGCTATAGCATTTTCCATCGACTCCGATATTTCATTTTCTCCCAGCGAGTACTTCATATTTCACTCGCATGCGTCGGAGAACTCCATCTCACGGAGTTAAGGCGGAGAAAACAATTCTCTCCAAAGCCGAGAAAAAAGGCCGTCGGTGCACACGTATGAGTTCGAACGTTTCCACGTGTAGCACAAGTTCCATTACGAAACATCTCCTTGAGCATGAGATGGGAATCAATTTCAAGAAGACATTTTCGTTCAAATATTACGTGACCGGACTTCCTATTTACGTGTGAATGTTCCTTCCTTAAAGAATAATCTGTGCCGTTCTTTTCTACGACGGTTCGGCCTTCCTACCCTAGATTATGGATGAATACGCGGGGAAGGTCGCGAATGTTTATCTTAATTTCTTCCCGTTTTCGATAACCTCTCCGCTTTTTACCTCTATGGAATACGTAAATGCGATGTCTCGGCGCGGTATTTACGAACCTGAAGTTTTTATGCAGCAGGTGATACGGCGACATTGCGTATTATATGCACAGCAGCTGCCGCTTACCGCTATACGGCGCTTGTAAATCAATGTCTTAGTATGCTAATTCGCGAAAATGTATCCCTTCCGTTCTTTTTTCCCATAGACATCGCGTGGCGCTAGAATTCAATTATCTTTGTCGATAATACATATATGGTATGTAAAAGTGGTGTCTTTAGCGAGCTTTATAAAAGATAGAAATAAAGGCTATTAGAAAGATTTTTCATTAAACTATTGCTACCAGATCCCGAGTCCTATTTTATATATATTTTATGGTAACATCTTGATAAATGAAATATTTTTCTTTTGTCCTTTGGTAAGTGATAATGAGAGAAAATGTATCTCCTATATACTTTTGTCTCGTGTTTATTCATGCCTGTTATGATATAAAACCTACTGAGGTAGTTATGATATAAAACCTACTGAGTTATACTGAATAATATCATTGATTAATTAAGTATTTTCCTTATGCAATGTTACGAAAAGTGTTACTCGTAGAGTCATTGTGCTTCACTAACGTGGGCTTGTTCTGCTTATAACATTCTGGCTCAGTGAGGAAAGCAAGGGCAAACTACCTCACGCCTCATCTTACCTAGTAAGCCTCATTTCTCTCTCCTAGCTCTTCGCAGCTGATGGTGGAGAGGATGAGATCCCAGCCGGCCTTTGGGCTGAATACTTAACAGACAGACCAGTTTCCGTAGAAACAGATGTTTCGGCCACTGAAATTACTGATATTCCACTTTTGCTGATTTATTGCTCAAATTATCCCCGTGGTTATATTCTCTTTGGTAGCAACAATTTTTGTCGCTCGCTATTGAAATAAAATTATACACCATTCAAACAGTTCACGTTACATCGCGTCTTATTTTTTATCAGGTTATAGATTTATTACCGTTAATTTATTTTGTTTTATCCGTATGGAAATAATTTATTTAGTGCTTCGTTAAAAATGCTTGTGCGGCGTGCAAAAATGCCACTTCGTTAATTCATATCGAACTTGCCATCTTATGCTTATCGACTTCTGACGAAAAATTATGTAATGAAAATTTTATTCGTCATTTTAAACATAAGCTTAGAATGTGAGCCTACATCGCTTGATAAAATATCCACTTACTACGTTGTCATCTCCTTATTAAACTGGATTTGTTCTTTACAATAATATCTTTAATTTATTTATTCCTTAGTATACTTTCTTTAATACTTTATTATCTTTAGTTGAAAATTATTTTTTATTTTTAGAATATATTTGGATACGGTTTTCACCTATTTTTGTATGTGTATTTGGAAGATTTTTGAAAAAAACTTTCCGGAATAAGAGAAAATAACATAAAAATTAGGAAACGTAATTGAAAACTTGGACTCTGCTTCACGGAAGAACCTTTTAATTTATCATTGAAATGAAATGAAAATGATATTATTGAAATCGGGGGAAATGTTTCTGTGATAAAGTTTTTCATCTTCTAAGAGTAACGTTAATTTGGAGAAATACTGCGTCAAAGTAGTCCTTGGGTGGAATCTAAAGGTAGACATTTAGATACGCGTAGATCTTATGAATGGATGAATTAATAAACTTTTTTTAAGTCGAGGTAAGGGTAAGTTGGCCTCTCTTCCACCTAACCTCAATTGTCAATACATAAGTTAAATTTAATGCCATACGCTTGAAAACGTACGTATATGAGGAAACTTCGCAAAAAGTCTCTTTATATAATCTCCTAGTTTAAAAGCATTTCGGAGATCCATCCATAGCCCGTTTAGATGTTAGCGTAATCTATAGCGAAGAATGTCACGAGGAAGCTGGATGCTTGAAGACATCGTAATACTTTGTTGCATTCATAGTTGAAAGATTGAGACAACTTTATTGGCGAAGGACCAGAATTGGCCTGCTGCCCAGCATTCGCTATCTTTCGAGTTGCAAAACGTTGGATTTCAAATAAATATCAACAAAATGCGTCAAAAGTTGCGTAGCTTAACGCGCTTAATTTCGAAATTGGACGTAAATAGACTTTTTTCTCCCAAAAATTCCAAGTGCTATTATCATACGACTTACTCGCACAGTTCCGTATTTCTCTTGTCAAAAGTTTGGCATGCTTCATACAGGGTGATCTTGCTGGATGAGATGGAAAGCATTTTTGAAATGGATTGTTGCGTGATGTGCCCCGTTGCCAATTAATAATCGATTCCGCATTGTTGAATTGTAAACCAAGAGAGTCACCAATGAAGAGAGAGAGTTAGCGTGGCCTCAGGGTGTTTACGCAACAGAAGCCGCTACTGGTCATCAGGCCGCGCGGCTCCTAATGTGGCCCTCTGGCCGAAAAAGATGTCCTTTCTTGCTCTTGCGTATGGAGGCATAGTATAGGACTTTCCAACCATTGTGTTGTGGTACTACATACATCGGTGGGTTGTACGGTGGGGTTGTGAATTCATTCCGCCATTTTTAATTTTACATTACTAATGCTCGGTGATTTTCTTTACATACATGTATTCAAGGAAAAGGGTTAAGGTGACGTAGCAGGTGAAGGTGTGCTACTAGGAAAATTCTCAAGGAGAAACAGACATGAAAAATGTCTGGTAGGGCCGGGAACTTAAGCTCCAGTTAAAAGCACCGGCTTTGTCAATCCGCAGCCCGGATAATACGAACACGGATAATCGGGATTACGGAGTAGTTCGACTCCAAATCCATGGATGTGTCGAAGCCAAAACAAGACTAAAATATACCTGCCTTCGTTTCGAAACTTTCTGCATCGTATTATTCCCGGGAGGTGGCGGAGGAAGGCGAACCGTTCTTCACCCTTCCGTTTCCACGGACAAACGACCTGTTATCCTGCACAACAATGGGAGCGCTCTGCGTTGTTGCGTTAGACCCCTCTCCTCCTATATTTTGGCCGTTCTCACGGATGTTTCGCCGGGGCCATGGGAAGGTGCAGATTTCCTCTCTCTCCTTCCTCCTCCAAAGGGGGGCAAGCGCGTGCGTGCTAGTGAAAGGAGAGGAAAGGACGCATCCGATGGAAATGAAAGTTAAGGTGTTGAAGATGGAGGAAAGATGCTGCCCTTGGGCGATATTATTAAGGGAGGATCCCGAAGCTGTGGCCGGGGGGTCTTTTTTTAAGCGGAAGGAATGATTTTTTAAACGGGAAGGGATTGAGAGGATGATTGCTACTGGGAGAGTGCCATTTTGCGGTTCAAAAGTCACATGAAGTCGTTTATTAAGCCCAGTCCCCCTCCCAACATTTATTGCTTTTGTGCTTAATGTTTGTACAAATTTCAATTTACGAGCTCCTAAAAAACTAGAAAATCAGCATTTGCTGACTTATAGTTTTGATCATTTCTATGGATGTAAATAATTAATATCACTTTATATCTGCGCTTTGTTAATACGTTATAAGAGTTCTGTAGTGTAGTTGTGTAGAGTGAGCTAGTTCTGTTTGATAGGTAGTATATAGATATTTTATTACTTTCAAAAAAATGTATCATTCGCCCGGAGTCTTGTGACTGCCCAGGGGTGCTGCCGCCACAGGTTGGGAGCCACTGATCTAATCAGTTCATCTTGTCGGAATATCTACGCGCGAAGTTTTTATACGGAGAATTTATTAAATATCTCACTCCGCCCTCATCGACTTTTAGAGTTTTTCTGAATAGATTTACATCTTTATAAGGTCTTTCACTGAGGCGTAAATTTGTTACATTAAATTAAAGAAGTTTTTCGTTTATCTTTCTTGTCTAGTGTCTTTTAGAATCCAGCGTCTCGCAGCAAAACTGCTTAAGGTCCCATTTGCATAGTGCCAATTCCACTGAAAATTCATTAATGATTAAAGTCGTGGAGATGTTTCTATTCCGAGAAAACGCTCGTGACGGAGGCTTCAAGGCAGGCAGTGCCTAACATTGCTTTAACTACAATATAGTTAGCTTTATCTTGCATTATTAATTCCTATTGATACAAAGAGAACGTCACCAGTAGTTGAGCTATGTAACAGTGAAGACAGAGGAGTTCTCTTAGCTTAGGTTTAATTCCCGGACGTTCTCAGAAAATTTTCTTATCATTGAAATGAGAGCGCAATTATATTTCCATTCTATGGCTTCGTGCGCCATCTAGAAGTCAGTTCCCAGAAGACTGATCGGATTAAATCTAATCCGAGATTCATGCTCAGAGAAGGAAAAAGTAAATTCATTTATAAAACCGCTTGAAGTTTTCCCTCGCGAGACGAATAACGGGATGGAATAAAAGCAGTGCTTTAGACCGCATGCATCAATTTATGTAATCATTAATTTGCTATAAGTATACTTTTCACGTTTTAAAATGTACCCATAACGAGAATTGTCAGAAATATGATGAGATGATTTACTTATTTATTTAATAATCGTAGCAATTTGGTCGCTGGACCAGTTGCCAACGAGGGGGCGCAAGAAAAATTGTTATTCACTTATTTATTTTTATTATTAATGTTTTGTTAGCTTCGGGGGGGAGGATGCCTATAAGAGCTTGAATATAAGTACAACTTTGCTCTCAAAAATCGATACAATAGTCAATGTCAAAATAAAATCAATACATTTACAAAAAAAGAAAAAAAGCTACATAATATGTTCAAAAATTTACAAAATAAACGAATAAAACAAAACAAGATTAATCATAAATAAAAAAAGAAGATTAAATAATTTGTCTTTGAAAGATCATAACGAAGTAGAGTTCTTAATCCTATCTGGTAAAGGGTTCCAAAATTGGGAGGCTATTATTAGGAAACAGTTAACATAATTGTTGGTGTGAGGAATGGAGTGAGGTAATTAGGGCCGGATTGAGTGTCAACAGAAGAAATTAAACTTTTACAGGTAAAGAGATCCAATTATAATAAAGTCTGTCGGGCATTCGCCCAAAGACGGAAGGGAACCCTTCAAAAATCTCCCGTAGACAGACACATCATTTCCAGTCTAGTTATAATCAGTCACCAACACAAAACATGGATACAATCAAACGGAAATTGTTGATACGTAATATAGTGCATTATGCATTAAAGATATGAAAGCATAATCATATACTTATGATAATGAAAGTGATTGAAACATGTGGATCATTTATATAAACTAATTAAATTTTATAAACTTTTAACCATCTTATTTTCTAAATTTTAACATTTTTCGGCATTGGAATGATAAGTTCTCCAGGGAAAGCATTCCATTCCCTTATACCTCTATTGATAAATGAATATTTCGCCATATCGGATTTCTGTTCACGTTCCTTTATTTTTAGTCAGTGATTGCTTTTCTTCACTGCGTAAGCCATAAGCTACTGAACATTTTGGATTATCTTCCCTGCAGGTTTCTGGTATTGACCGTTTTTCTTACGTACGAGGTGGAATCTACAAGATCTTCTGCGATCATTATCTTACTGACGCATATCTTACGAGCGTTTAAATTTCTCCTCTCTTAACTGTAATTTTTGTACCTGCGGTTGGAATTAATAAGGTACATTTTAATTAATTCTCTCTCCTGCATTACCACTACTAATAATACAAATCTTTTAAAGATATCTACTTAAGATATATATTTAATTGCCGTCTTAAGTACTCTACTTCTATGTCATTGGCTATAATTCAGCTCATGTACCGTCTATTCGTATTTGAACGTTTTTTTCCCTGTTATATATCTACAGGAAAATCGGTAGATTGATTTTTAGATCTAAGTGAACCTGATTTAACCAGGAGTTAGTTTTAGCGGGGTACACGTGTTTCTCCACCTTTCAAGGTCGGACGGGATGAACGCATACTCTCATTCGGTGAACCTTACTGAAGCGAAAACTGGAGAATCACATTCTTCGATCGCGTTGACCTTCACTGGCATCAAACCGGAATCCTGCCGTAATCTCGATGCTTCTCCGATATAAATTAAGTCAATGCCTCCCACGGTGGGCAGTATCTCTTCACGTTAGTTATCTTTAAATGTTCTGACACATGTTAACATTCATACCTACTACCGGCTCATGATATGTGTCCTCCTTGAAGCTGCAGTTTTCACTTGTTCAGCCGTTACCTATTTCTCTATTGGCACACATTTAGGCCGTTATCTCGTCCATTCGTAACTCTCTCCATTGTTTCGTAACGCTCTTTATTGTAAACTTGCACTCTCGATTGTTTCTTTTTTCGTCTCATACATGAACAATATCGGCACCTAGGGGCTACACTCAGCATTAATATATCGTTCAAGGAGCATATTCAAGATAAAATAGGAAAGGCGAATAGAATGCAAAAATTAGCAAGTGGAGCCCTAAGGGGATATCCATCTAGAGTGAAATAAATTACCTACATTTCCCTCATCCGACCTAAGTCTCGAATACAGCTGCGCAATTTGTGATCCACCTGATGGTCTAACGTAGAGCAGCCCGTTTCGTTACGGCTATGATAATATCACTCGGGTGGAACTCGCTTCATAAGAAAAGATCTGATTACCGACGGAAGCTTTTCGAAAAATTCGTCTGTCCCGAATTTTTAGGGGAAGCAAAAGACATTGTAATTCCAGTAAAAAACGAGCGCAATCTCCGAGATTAATCTACGAAGCTTAACAAGGAATTACGTAATCACAGAAACAGATAGTTATTTCTGGTTGTTCTTTCCGTATAGCATCAGAGATGCTAATAGGGTAGATAAGGTAAGGCGATAATACACCCCCTGACATACGCCACCCTTGGCTCGCGAGGTATAAATCTAAATCTCGCATTGTCGAGTCACGCTTATTATTCGCAGCAACCAAATTTTCTTTGTTATTGTATTCAAGGTCTGTATTATTGTTGGATATCTCAAGTACCGCTATTACTTAACAATCTTTATCTACGAATAACGGAAGGAAAAGTATCTTGAACCCTGGTCTTCCACTTCCCGGGAGGATGCTCATGGCCACCTGCTCATTATTTTGCCCCAGTGGTGAAGAGGTTTGGCGTGTTAGCCCGTAAAGCTAAAGACCTCGGTTTGAGTCTCAATCACATCGGCTTACCTCTCTCACTTCCGTTTATCCTTTCTGGTTTATGCTTTCGGGCACTTGCCTAAATGTGCTGTGTTCAACACTTTTCCCATATTCTTTCTATTATCTAAGAGTTGTTATGTACAGTCAAAAGTTCTGCATTTTCATACATATGGCATTCCGATATCTATATCTACATCAATACCCTACAAGCCTATAGTATACCGTACAAGCCTATAATACCCTTTCGGCGTGTGGCAGGGGGTGTAAACACCGGATTTTCGAGCTATGTCTTTATCTTGTTATTATCGCGTATCGTTCGCGGAAAGAATGAGTCTCTAAAACGACTTGTCCTAGCATCTATTTCCCTTATTTTACGCTCATTGTCGGATCGGCCAAAATAGCAGGGGGTCGCATAATATTGATTACGTCCTCCGCAAACGCACTGTCTCGTAATTGGATGAATTGAATATCGCATAAGTAATCGCAGCCTTGTTTCTAATCTCCTTTCTTTCAAGGAACCTGCGTCTGAGAGCATTTTCGTAACACTAGCTTTTCGTAACGTAGCATTTTTTCACAAAGCGTATTGCCTTACGCTGCACTTTCTCGAGTTCGCGGATATGCCAGAATAGTCACGCTAGTATGGCCATGCTCTTAAACGATTGACTTACTTCCTCACTCTCTCTGAACCGGCCCTGTCCATACTCATCTATTCCGGTTTCACTCTCGCCATCAACATAGAAGCGGGTCAACAGGTTAACGAACTGCGCAAGAATCTTTCGGTAGTAAATTGGAGTTATCGGAGGAGAGTAAATGAAATGGCTGGGAGACATTGATTTTAAGGAATGGTCGGAGATGGATAAGAGATACTGGGAGGGATGCTGAGGGTCAAGAGGGTCCTTATCCTCCACCGAGATTGGGGAAACGATTTTTCTGGTTTCTCTCGACCCTTGTGGAGTGAAGGATATAGGGGAGGAATGGTGAAAGAAAGGAAAAAGGGGAATCGGAAGGGAAGATGGAGAAATGGTAAAGGTAGACAGGTGAGAGGATGAGTAGTTATTGGAAGGGACGTAGATTTCCCGAGTTTCATATCTCTGAGAATGGTTTTCCCAATTGCCCTTCGGCCGAATTCCGTTTGCCCAAATCTCATTTATTTCATTAGATGGCTTTCCAGCAGAAGCGCTAAAACGTTTTGCCCAGCGGGCAGGAGAGATTGCTTACGGCCCCGTAGTTATTAAGGTATTTAAACACAAAATAACATTAGAAAATCAAGGAATAACAAGTGTGAAAAGTAGCTAAATGACTGGGACTCGAGCCCAGGTCTCCCACTTTTCGGGCAGGTACTCTTTTTGGCAGGAAAGTGGGAAACCTGGGATCATCTTAATCAGTGAAATGAATGCTCCCTTTCATTTGAAGCATGCGAAAGCTTGTGAAGAATTTTCAGGAACTGTATTTTTATAAAATATTCAGCCCCTAAAGATTTGATCTTTGCTATGCTAGAATCGTTTAAATAACGAAAATTGATGATAAGAAATCTCTTCTTGGAGCCAATTCTCATTCGGTCGACATTGAGAACAAAGTCCAATCTTCAACCTTATCCTGTAATTAATCAAAAATCACAGATCGCAATTACCTAAAAACAGTGGCCAATTTAATGCAAAATTGTGGAATCATTTTTTAATTTGATGAAACCTCTGGAATTTAGATTTAGATTTATATCCAGCGAGCCGCACCTGGCGTATGGTAGGGAGTGTATATCTCATACCTTACCTAATCAACCCTATTAGCTTCTCTGAGACTGCGGAAAGAACGACCAGAAGTAAACATCTGTTTTAGTGATTACTTCCTTGTAGATCTTATTCGATGCCTTTCGGAGATTTCTCTCGTTTTTTCCGGAATTAAAATCTCTTTTACTTCCTTCAAAAATTCTGAACCGAGGAGTTTTTCGAAAAGCTCGAACTCAATGATTATTAAGGCGAACTGAATGCAAAGATGAATAAGTAGAACTCTGAGAAGATGCCCATCTAGAGTTAAAGAAATTGCGTACTTTTCCCTCATTCGACCAAGTCTTGAATACTGCTGCGCATCTGGAATACACACGAAGTAGGATTTCAGGTTCGACAGTAGCATAACGGCCATGATAAAATCACTCGGGTGGAACTCACTGCAGGAGAGAAGATCTGATTACCGACGAAAGCTTTTCGAAAAATTCATTGGTCCAGAATTTTTAGGTGAAGTTAAGGATATTGTCATTCCGGTGAACAGCGAGCGTGATCTTCGATAGGAGTCGACCATAATCACTAAAACAGATAGTTACTTCTGGTCTTCTTTCCGAATAGCATCAGAGAATCTAATAGAGTAGATTAGGTAAGGTGTTAATACACCACTGGCGGCTTGCATGGTACAAATCTAAATCAAAAAAATTCTAAATCTAAATAATATCCTAGTAATGAAAGCTTTTTCGCTGAATTACTGCAATTTTATTTTGAACACGATAGGGATGTGCCTACATCGTACTTTTAAAATCTTTGCTCCAATAATAACTATTCAGTATGTGACATTGAGGACCATTTGCCTATATCCAATCAGTCTGAAGGCCGTTTGCCGGAAAATCTCAAACCTGACACCTCTTCCATCCTGAGTAAACATTCAAACAAATGAATTTTCCACTTAGAAAAATCCACAGACTTTGTTGTATGACTGACAGACGTCAGTGTTCGTGAATTATTCAACAGACGCTACATTGTATTGCTTTTTAATGAAAGCGTTCTCTTCACATTAATGTCGAGAAGTTCATCAGTGCGTGAGTTGCATCGTATGTTCCCCGGATGCAGCAGTTGGAAATATGGCTCCATTTCAGTTAAAGAGGTACTCTGTGTTGCGGTTACTTATGTTGAATCCATGTTTTGCTATAACGGTATTGCAATAGTATTGGCATTGAGTGTTATTTTGCTGAAAAGAAAAAAGTTTTCGCCTTTCTTCTATGATTTACTACGTGTTTGGAATTTGTAGAAATTGCCTTTCTTTTGACGAGGTTGATTCCGGAGGAAATTATCTTCGTTAGCTGAGTTATTTCTACGTAACAAAAATTTTTATTACACTTATGACTAGCTGTCAACATAGCAGACATAAATCACTAAAACGAAGAGAGGTGTCGAAATAAGTTAAAAAATAATGAGGAAACAAAACGGTATAGTGCTCGAGGCTCATTTTATAAATAATAATGTAATGCGAATATTTGTTATAGATTTCTGTTTTAATTGATAAACTACTATGTTAATCTGTGATCTATGCTAATTGGTACCTTTCTTTTGCAGGTGAGTGGAATGGAGTTGAATGAGTATGCTTCCAAACTTCTGATGAAGGTATTGTTTCATTACTATTTCTCGTTTAAGTCTTTCGTTGGTTTTACTATCAATCCTATATATAAGTCGTTAGTGTATCTATATGCAAGAATATAAATATGTAGTATATACCAGGAGTATAAAATAGGAGAAATGTTCTTATCAGGGGAAATATACAAAGACTTGGAGTATGAAAAACTATGGCAGTTCTATTAATAAGAAAACAAAAATGTGTAAAGAAAAATTTATATATTTATTTATTTAATGGATTCACATACAGTTGTAGCACCATTTTAGAGTGAAATCCAAATAATAAAGTCTAAGAAATTAATAGTTTTATACATGAAAACATACACCAAAACAAATACACACAACTAATTGAAGGAAATATTTACAAAGTACAGAATTATTTACGTAAACTATGATTTAAACATTCTTTTAAAAAAGAGTCATACTACAGTCTGAAAGGGTCTATGGAGGGAGGTAGGGAGCTCAGAATGCTGGGAAGTCGATATAGCAATGAACAATAGATAATCTATGATAATGTAGGAACTTGGAGAAGACTAGGTGGAACATGATATTTGAATAGTGACACTAGTTCTGGAGAACCGAAATGGGAGTTTAATATACTGTATATGAAAGACATATCCGATTTCTTTAAGGCTTTCTTTAGAGATCTTAGATAAAGGAATATTAGTATAAAAGCTGTGGACCGCCCCGTATTACCAAAACTCACCTATGAACAAAGGTAACATCAAATTCGAATATTTTTAATTAAATTTCATTGCCCTGAACTATTTGATTGCAAGAGTAAATTAAGATGGAGCATGGTAAATAATCAGAAAAGACCAATAAGCAAAGACGGCGAGTTCTATAAATGGAAATAAATGAAGAAAATTTGGGGGGAGATTGATAAAGGGAGGAGGGAAAAGGAGGTCAAAGAATAGCAGGAAGTTGGGAGTAAGTCGGAGAGAAGTTTTAAAGAAGTTGGAAAGGGAAAGAGGGAGATGCAGAGTTGGGAATTGGAAAAGTTGAGAACGCAAATGAAGAGAATCAGGTGGGTCGGAGGACGAGTTTTACTGAAATGTGTCATTTGGAGAAGCTTTTCCGGACTCGGTTCCTTTTTCATCTGAGCCGAATGATTTAACGGAACGTCAATCATGCTTTACTGAAATCGACAAAGCTTATCCCAAGAAAGTATCGATTACGGATAATCACGAAGTTTTAGCTAAAAAGCTCTCTTAAGGGTATTACACAATATTAGCCTGTATAAAAATACATTGCTATATACTGAAGTAATTTTTTTATAAAACTATAACAAAATTTAGTTTTGCCCCACATATTGATATTATTGAAAGCTCTCATCTAAGAAAGCTTCCAGAATATCGTATGTACGAACTTATTTGTTTCTTTATATTCTTTAAGACTACAAATAGGCACCAGACCAGGTGGTAGTCATTGTTGCGGGGAAAATAACCTTGCCTAGTATTCACCCTAGTCGGGAGGAATACCTCCCGAAGGCAGTACATCATACAATTACAAAATTTAGAAATTCCAAAATATTAAATTTACGACATTATTACAATATTTACAAATTATTTTATATTAAGTTGAATATATATAATATTATCGATGAATGAACAAAAAATAACAGAAATTTAACAAAAAAGTTAATATTAATTCTTCTGCTTTGACCACATGTTCAATTTAGGCGTCAGTGGCCACAAGAATTACGATTGTTATGGGAAATTGTCCGAATAAAGTGATTTTAGAGCTTCGAGAGCATTAATCTTAATTATAAATAAACGTAATAGCAATACATACAGCAAGTGACTAATTTGAGACAGGTAATGCTCCTGATTAAAGCAGGTGTGTCCAAGCTCACACCTCCGGCGGGTGTTATTGGGGCTTCGCCGTCGGCATACAAATCACCTTATTATAGGTAGAAATTGAAAATAATTCATCGAAAATATTTAGGTTAATTTTCTCTTACTTGGATGAGGAAGTTATTAGTGAGGTCGCTCGTTTTTTAGGCTCGAGTCCAACAAGTATTAAACATTTCAGTTAGAAATATTTTGTGTAAAACCTTTTAGAAATAACAATGTATGTACTAGGTCATATGAAATTGTGAGGGGCATACTCTCTTCTTAAAGTAAAATTTCGGAAAGAATGACTTTCCGGGCAGTGGTGGATTTATAATTATGTGCAGTAGGCGCTAACTGAAGGTCTCATCTATATTGGGGCCTCAATTAAACTATGCTACTCAATTCTCAGTAAAGTTACTCTGTTTTTTCGATTCAAGAAATAATTTTATTTTGTTGAGTTCGTCTACATAACGATTTTAT
Organism: Ladona fulva; assembly: GCA_000376725.2. Classification (NCBI taxonomy): domain Eukaryota; kingdom Metazoa; phylum Arthropoda; class Insecta; order Odonata; family Libellulidae; genus Ladona; species Ladona fulva. Next base: position 221,589 of record KZ308484.1, on the reverse strand, counting down.
AGGATGTATTACATTCCAATGTCTACTCATCAATCTTTGTAATTTATAGAAGTATGTACTATGAATTTTAATTCAAAATTATTTCTTCTTGAAATAGTGAAGCGACTGATGTTTCTATGGGATGTATATTTGTGTATTTTATAAAAGAATACAAATTTTTACTCGCAATTCCTAGCCTCAATCTGATATTTGCGCCTAAGGCCTCTATAGATTAAATCCGCCCGTTTCTGGGTGGGCATTTTCTAAATAAATGTAAAATAAGTACCTATCCCGTTCGTTTGTAAGTTTGGATGTCCGTCCACTCGAACTGTTTAATTGCCCTTACTGATAGCACGCAGTCACGCGTGAGATACTCGATACTTATTTTAAATCGGAAACCGGTCTGATGAACAAGAGAACTAGTTCTTTAGCCGCCTCATTTCCAAACGATCCACGCGCCGTCATCATATCGCAACCTCCTTTACTTCTTGCCTCACACTACGAAAATCGCGATTTTTCCAGCCAGTCTGCGATAAATTAAGCGTCAGGGAACCGTCAATGACCGTGACTAATGGACTGAAATGCTATCTCAAGGATTGCCCCTTAAATATTAGCATAACGCTGGATCAAAGGAGTTACGTCTGAAACATGTTGTTGGACCAATATATTTTAAGATTTACGTGTTGTCTCGTATTAACTAGCTGTGCGAATCTATGATCAAATGAAATCATAATAGATCGTATAATAAAGCTGATATCTCTCATATATCTGGTTTACTGGCGTATTATAGAGATGGGAAATCTTTGTCTCTCAAGGCACATGTCCTTTCTGGACGTTCATTGTAGTATAATCCTCACCTCAGGAAACCAATAAAATTAATAAGCATGTTTCCCATCCTTGTTGTTTTACGACAAGCAAAAATAAAATGGAAAATATTTTGCTCAGGCTTATTTATCATCGAATTCCTTTCTCTTCATACAATTACTATGTCAAATTACAAGTATTAAGGCAAGGTGTGTAACATGGCACGGAAGAGCCGTGGGGCTGAAACCCAAGGAATAACAAGTCTGAATAGTTGCGGCATGGTAGTTCAGTGGTTAGAATATATGCCCAGGAAGTGGGAGTCCTGGGTTCGATTCCCAGTCATGTCGCTATTTTTCACACTCGTTATTCCTTATGCCAAACTAATTGATGGTAGCCAATACGCCTGAAGCGACCTGAAGGTTTCTCATGCTGCTGTGTGGTTCATGAGGCCTTCCCAAGAATTTCTGTTACCCTTATTAATTAATAACCAAAGAATGTAATTAGTAACTAATCAAACTTATAGTACTAATTACCTAGAAATTTTTGAAATAATCAATGTAATATGAAAATATTAAGTCAGAAATCTCCGAAATTACGTAATAAATTTAATTAGAGCCGGATCTCTCTTGTTTTTCTTTGAGGCTGTCAACTAGACGAAGATAAGAAGTCTCCAAATTATCATTTAAGTGTTAATAAGGCCGCACTGGCCACCGCAACAGACCGCAGTCGGTCTCCAGGGCATAGTTGCCCGGAATTTCTCAACAATCCAGAGCTGCGTGTTTGTTGTATCGCGAAGAAATCGCTGGGCCGAGTAATTCACAATTTGCAACGTTATGCCCTAGAATTTGTGTTCGTGGGATATGTGTTGAAACGCGAGAACGGTCTTCGTAGGTCTCAACAAAGGGGTTTGCCTCCCTGGGGATATTTCTGTGTGTTTAGGGGGATTCATCCACATCTGCATATGAATCCTGCGAGTCGCCTCTCGGGACCAATGATCAGCATAGCGTGATGTAGTTTACCCTGTAAAATTGCAGCGTGTGTCTAATCTACTCAGCGACGCTAACTCAATTTTACTGCACCTCATGGACTCAAATTCTTGAGTACAAATCATTATTATAGTTTACCAAATCCTCGACAGTCCTATGTAGGGGAATTAATACTCTGAAATCCTATGGTAAGGGATGGGAAAGTTTGGGAGCCACTATCATGAGAAAAATTCTCGCTTCTCGCTAGATAAAATCTTAAGTATTGTACCTAAGATGTAGTTACAATGAAAGAGCTACTTAAGCGTTACGTACGTTAGTTAGGGAGACTTTACTGTGGGAATGTCTAAAATTCTGTTGCTGTACTCCTGAGATGTTGAGATTGAAAGAAACTCTCTTACGTTTAGCCATTGAAATCAAGGTTACAGATACGCCACAATTAAAGCCACATTTACCCCCGTTTTAGGGATATAACACCTTCACTTGAGAAATTGGATTTCCCTTGCGTTCTCTTAGTGGAACGGATTGTACACGATTTTTAGTCATTACAAAATTAGTGCAGATGTCACAAAAATAGAATCATCTGAAGATGTCATGATTTTTGCAGAAGCTGGTTGTGCTGTCTGTATTCTTCACTTTAAGAATTTGTGCGAATGTTTCATTTAATAAAGATAGTCCTCAGCTTCACTTTTGGGAAAAAGCCAATTGAGGGCATCCTGGAAGAACATCCGCAAAAGTGAAATACTTTCGGAGAGAGAGAAATAATACTAGTAGACGGTTTAGCCGAATAATAAGAATTCGGATACGGACTGATTTTCGGCTGATTTGGTGGAATATCAATATCACAGGTTTATCTTCACTAGAACTCAAAATTTTTATGCGGTTCGGAAGATATATATTTCTGGATGCTTTTTTTAAATTGAATTTGCGAAAATATTGCTTAAACGCATTGCGAAGCATAAATAATTCCAGAGCTCTGCCTTTCCGCATAATTTTAATTTAATTTAATTTTGATCTCAAATCCGTTTATCCGTTGATAAAAACGGTCTTATTACAAGGTTTTGAGAGTGTTTTATAACCGTGGTGGACGTGTTAATAAGTCTTGTTTGTTTGTTTATAGTTTAAGAAGTAATTTTTGTTTCGAAATCCCTAGACCAAATGTACAGGTTTATCGAAAATTCTATTACTATATAGCACCCAACTTGTTTTCTGTATTCCAAAAAAAAAAAAAACATCTCTTCCTTACCCAATGAAAGGGTTTTATTTGTAAATTGAAAGAATGGCTATTTTTCCAAAGGATATAGAAGTTTATAAGGATATAGAAGTAATTGTATTCCTTTGTTCTTTTTCCTTAATTTTCTTAATTTTTATATATTGATTTTGTATTTTGTTTATTTATTTGGCGTTACTATTAGCATTTTTTATAAAAATATTTTTTTCTAAAAAGGGGCCTAAAAACACGTCCTTTTTTTAGTCAAAGCGATTGAAACCCCTGCAAAAGGCGTTCTCCAGGGGTACCTAATTTCACTACTTGTTTTTTTTTGTTTTACTTCTATGCACGTACCTTTATGACAAGTGAAATAAATAATATTATTATTATTAGTCTTCGCCTGTTTAAATATTTCTTTTTAAACGAAAAAAATTTATTAATTTACAATTTTTCGTCGAACAGATAGAACAGTTTCCTATTAGACGTCAATTTTAAAGATACATATCCTGCCGTTAATTGCGAGTTTTCCTGCTATGAGTGCTTCTTTGTAACTTTATCTTGTGTTTTATTTATTTATTTGATAGTTTCGTCGAAGTAAGACGCCGGGTCAGGTGGCAACGTTAACTTATACTAATATCAACAACTAACTTAATTGAAAGGTGTTAGGGCTCCCAGTTGGCCAAGTGGGCAACGCGCTCGACTCCTATGAAAGCGGTCCCGGGTTCGATTCCCGGTGGGAGCCTACGTGCGAAATGACCTCAGCTGTCGAAGCACTTCTAGCAATACTACTACTTGAATGATATTAAGCGATACTTGGTATAATTTCATTATTTAGTATATATATTAACATATTTAATGACAAAACTTGTACAAAACCACAACATTTATAGCAAACGTTGCTATACATTTTGTGGGTTTTAAAAGTGTTGTGATTAAATACGAGTATATTTAAGTATATAAAACTAACTTAAAGTTACAAGATTACTAAGTTCTGCACATGCAATTACAAAACAATAGTGTACATGTAAAAAAATGAATGAAATAGTATCCGCGAACTAAACATTTCCTATTCCATTTCCTTTTGAACAACATTTTATCATAGTTCCCTAATTAGATCTATATTGCCGTAAGTTCGATGGAAAGAAGAGGCTTCGAAGTCCTAAACTTGTCCAAACGTCGATCTTTATTTGTAAATCGAAAGCCAGGCAACGTTTAGCGAAGAGATAGCTAGTCGCGAAACTTGGGTCAGTTCTTGCTAACTAAGCATTCGCGGAATCAAGGCTTACTCTCGAACCGAGAGCATCGGATATTCACAACGCAGCCTTTGATCGCACCACTCTCCATGGAAAAGGCGCAATATTTCACCCGCGATGGATCTAGCGCCTCTCTCAAATTGACCACCATCATAAGGACTTGAAATCGCTACTACTTCTACGGCAACCACCACTTCACCTCGGGTAATGCCTCGGGAGCACTAAGCGCCCAAGACGTATCGGCCCTTCGGACAAGATTGATATTGAGGAAACGGCGTGCAGAGGGGGGCGTTGACGAAGAAAGGGAAAAGAGATCGAGAAGGGAAGGCTTTAGACGCCGTTGGTGAGTATGGCGGAAGACTCCCCGGAGGGGGTGTCGCGGGTTTGGAGGGGAAATTTCGAACTGCACGTGTAGGAAAGCATGGCGGGGGAGGGGGAGACAGGATGCGGGCGGAGGGGTAGGGGAGGAACGGCAAAGGGAAATTTCGTACAGCCCCGGTATCCACGTGTCTCAAGAGGCCGTGGTGTGGGGAGGAGAGGGGAGGGCCTTCCGCGTTAATCTTCTGCCGCTCGGAGGGGATGGAGATAGCACACACGAATGTTTCTCCCTTGCCGGGACTCGGTTTTCCCAGAAGGAAATCGAACGAAAGGGTTAGAAAAGCGCGGAGGGGATATTCTTATTGGGATTCTTGCGAAGTGGTTTCCTTCTTGCCTCCGGGCCCATGTCCTCAGGTCCTCTCGGGTCGTAAATGTCTGTCTGGCCGTCGCTGTGGACGCTCCCGAGTGACATAAGGATAGTTACCTATCCCGTTCCGCGTGATTAGCATCCAAATAGGCGGTTAAAAGAATAGTTTACCAACTGACTTCCGAAGTTGAGCGGTTCGCCGCATTAATTTCGAAGGAGAAATATCGCGAAATTGAAAACTGCGTATTTTTCGCCCCCGCTCGGGGTTCATCCATGTCCGCCCAGATACGTGCAACTTTGAACGTGGCCATGCAAGTTCACAGATCCGCCCTCCCCGGTTGTAATATAATCGTCCTGGTTGGCCACCGTCGCAAATGTTTCCGATTTCGTAACCGCACTTCCTTTTGCTAAACGAATCAAGCAGAAGCTGCCGCATACGGCAATTACGCAAATACGAGGAATTTCGTAACTTTTTAACCGGGCTGCAACGGAACGGCGTTTGCCAAGTTGCAGAGATATATAAATCCGTTGGGCAGAACTGCTGCGTCCGTGGAAGGAGAAATCTAACCCGATTCTGGCCGGGAATCGAAGATTTCTGGTCGGTTCTGAAATTGGCCTGCTTATTTCATTCTTACCTTTGCAGGTTCTGCCGCATTTGCGTCAGCAGTAATCGCGTCAATGGGTTTTCGTTAGGGAATCCTAGCATAACTGCATGTAGGTAACGTGGAAAATCGACTGTCCAGTTATATAATTTAAATACTACCTGGCTTTGTAGATTTTATTCATTGTGCTTTTCGCTAATACTAGAGCGTCATTGGAAAATTTAAATATATTATCCATCACGATGGTTAGATTTACTGTGAATCGACAATTGACAATTATCTGCTATTATAATTTTATATGACGAATGGTTTGGTGTAGGAAGAGACTTTGTAGTATCAATTTCACTCTAATAAAGTCGTATTATTGTTATCATTGTAATTAAAATTATTCAGGTATGAAGGCTTTCTCTGCATGAAGAATCCATGATGTGATGATTTCGTGCGAAAATTATCCATGTCATCCCAAGCTAAATAATGTTTTTGGCGTAATAATGGAGTTCGGTTTTTAGGTCAATAAAGTATATTTTGTTGGTTCATTTTGTTTTTTAAGTTTAGCCTACGTCAGTAGAACAGCTCCATATTATCAATTTTCGAACTTTAAACAATTTTCAATCTTATTTATATAAGTAAACCAAGCAAGTAAAGCATACAAAAACAGACAGATTGTTGAGTTAGTGATTGCTCTACTTTTCTTTGTTTCCTATTTTACTTAAATAAGTAGATTTCCAAATAGTTTTCCTTAGCATTGAAAATAAATAATTTATGCCGCCGTAAAAAGATAAGTGTTACCACCTTGGCAGCAGGAAAGGAAAGCTTTTCAGTTTTCCGTTTTATTAGTTGCAGAACAAATTGAGTTATCTGTTACGCATAGCAATTGCATCATACGAATCCGATCGCTGATGTCCATTTTGGACCTGGAGCTTCTCCACTATTATAACAAAGAAACCTGCTAACAACATAATGTTTTCTTATTCAACATTCGGTCATGTTGTCCAGAATAATAATAATGATGATGATGATAATAATATCACAAAAAATTATATATATGATATAAATATTACAAAAAATAAACAAATTTTGACAAAATAGAAATTGAACTACAAAGTTATTACGAATTGATGTTCAAAACAGTAACAAATTAAACTACAGAATTATTACAAATTGAAGTTCAAAACTATTACAAATTGAATTATAAAAATTATGATAATAATAATGATTATTATCATTAATTTACCGCGAACAGGAAAGTACCCACCTAAATACGATATGATTAATGAATAAATACATAAATACAAATGATTACATTAAAAGATCACAAAATCTACGTAAATTAGAATGAAATTTTTAAAAATAAAGTGTAATTGAAAAAAAATACCTATACATGTTTGAATAACATTTTCGCTTTAAAGAAGAGAGCGAATCGCAGAATAATCAATATCTGTGGCATTATTCAGGACCTCGTTCGCCATTCTCATAATTATAGTCATAGAATCAAAACGGCAAACATAAACTCTCCCGAAGGAGTACTTAAACAGCGAGACATTGGTATGTCTAGAACGTCTAAGTGGAACGTTGAAGTTAACGAAAGAAAATCACTTGAGTCAATCACACCTACTAAAATATTGCGTAAGAACACGTAGCACGTCTTTTCTGGAGGGGAGCAAGGTTAAATTGTTCACATTACGCATTGTAGTCCACTTTACTAAAAACGGAACTTTCTCTCTCTGTTTGTTGACACAGAAAAATTGTGGCCGCTTTTAGATTGGCCCGAATGTTGTTTTACATTTTTAAACATCTTTGGAAAAAGGAGAATGGTATCATATCCTTAAAATTTTAATAATATTTTCAATTCTTAACAGCAGTGATCCTGTCGATGACTTTATTCTTCTCCCTCTCATTCACACTGCATTTTTGGAGCCCGATGTGCTCGTAGCGCCGGAAAGGGAAATTTCGCATTTCCGGCCGTTTTTTCCTCTTCCTCCCCATATTCCGTTAGAACGGGTGTCCAAGCTTTTAGCCCCATTGGATCCTATCGGACAGTGCGTACACTTTTTTGGTTTTAAATTAATAATAATCAATCGAAATCGGTGCAATATCTCCCATTATGTGATTATAGATATGTAAATTCGTTCCAGTGGTTCAACTTTTAGAGCAGATTCGGACCATTTCCCCTCTTTAGTTATCAATAGTTGGCTCTCAGAGAGTCAAGTGGGCAACGCGTTCGAGTTCGGTGAAAGCGGTCCTGGGTTCGATTCCCGGTGGGGGCATACGTGCGTAATGACCAAAGCAGTCGAAGCACTTTTAACAATAATAGTACTAGTAAAGAGTTGGCATAGGAAACTGAAAACTTCGGGAAAGAAATATTTTTGGGATGCACGGAAGTTGTCAATGAGGATAGGACGGTCACTCATGCCCATGAGCGCATACGGAATTTTCGATTTGGGAAGGGGTCCGAAGTTATGGAACAAACAATTAGTGTAATGAATGTGTTACATTTAACGTTGTAATGCGAATTTATTGATTGTCATCATAAGAAAGTTTTGCAAATTAAGAGACCTAACCAGCTTTCCACATAATTATGTATACAAAAAGCAAAATATCTGTCCTTCCGTCTGTCTGTCTGTCCGCCCCCCTGTCTATCTCAGAAACGGCTTGACGTAGAGAAATGAAACAAACTGTATTTTGTTTCTGCCACTTTGTAAGCCCTTAGAAAGCAACTCGATTCGAGATTGCGAAAGTTTTGAGGAAATAAACCAATAATTACTTTCCGAAGTGGTGCCCCGGTAGAGGCAGCATTAGCATTAGGCCTGACTAATGCTATGCTGCTCGGAATTCTAATAAATAGTTTTTATATATTTTCGGTATGAATTATTTCAAGAGTATATTTCATCAAACCATAGCTGTCCTTTATAATTTTTGCTGAATTTAAGCAATAAGTTACTATCGACCGGTAAGAAATATAAGAGTTATTATGGTCTTACTACAGACACTTTCTGGCTTAGGAAGACAAGATATATATTTTAATTAAATTAACTTTCTTCATCCTTGACGGGGGTGTTTACTAGTTATTGATAAAACTCTTTAGATATAGGAGGAAAATATTAGAAACTTAGGGGGGGGGACTAGTGCCCGATAGCCACCCCCTGGGTGAGCGCCTGCTCATGCCTTATGAACAACTTCCGATATCAACTGCTTAACTTGTGGAACGGACTGGAAACGTCAAAGAATGCCCCAATTCATTGGTGACAGGGAACGTGTATGACGGATGTGGACAGCTGTTGGCTGTATTGATCATTGAGCTGATGCCAGACTAGTATCGTTGCTCAAATGATAACAGGACACTAATTCTCAGGCCAGGTTATTGGATGGCAGGTTTCCCAACGATCTTAGCCTGATTGTTTTACTTTTCCATCGGTAACAACGAGGAATGAGGCTTTTGTTGGATTAAAGCCAGTTCAGTTATGAGCAGTCGCTTACGGCTCGCCATCGCCTGCTTGTTTACCTTAATGTATGCACCGTTCTGCTAATGTATGGGGAATTCGGTGTCCACGTGTGGTCAGAATTGCCATATTCTCTTGATGCTCATAGACCGTAGGTTGAAGCGAGTTCTGTTCACTCATGCGAGGAAAGGAAAATTATGGCTCGAAACTGTATTGTTAAAATGTCTAGTTACGCAAAATATCTGTTAATTGGTAAGAATGAATAATTGTAAAATAGACGACGTCCGTTTTCTATTCCCTGTATCATAGTTTCCTCTAATCATTGCGGGCGCTTAATTTACGGAGCTGTGACGCTATTGCCCGGGAAGGGTTTTATGTTGCATTTTCTTATCATCTCCATGTATCTAAATGAAGAAATGACCCATCTAATCCAACAAACTTGAATTGTTTAAATTTTTTTGATTTTAGGAGAGTACACTTAACGCATAAGAGAAATTATATAATTTGTCTTGTCTGCGAGTCGAACCTAGATCTTCCGCTTACCGATTGTTTGTTTATCTAATTTATTTGTTGTTTTGTATTTCATTGGTTGCTTTATTTATGTAATTGGCTTTCTTATTTAGGTCATCTTGAAGGATGGAATATTTTTCATTAATTTTTGGTATAGGGTTGAAGACTACGGATCTTTCATTTATTTTGCCTCAGTTTTGTTCATGGGCGTGACTGTAAAAGCTACAGAAGTGTGAACGACGCTGACCAATTTAGTTCAGTTCTTATCAAATGTTGCGAAATTACTATTATTTGGGTCATTGTGCTGCTTTTAAGAGGACTTGTTCCTCTGATAGCATTCTCGTTGTCAGCGAGGAAAGCAATACCAAACTACCTCCCTCCTCATTTACTCAATTCTAGGATATGCCTCTTTCCTTATCCAGAGCTTTTGGAAGCTGATGGTAGGAAGGTTGGGGATTCAACCAGCCAGGTTGACTCAACAGGCGGTAGACTCTTTTAAAAAGAGATCCAATCGCAATAGTATTTCATCCGTCGTTAGGAGAGACTTTCCTTCGGAATTTAAATTGGAAACACAAGTCCAGGAATAGCTGTAAATGGATTCGCAGGTTTTATACGACTGAGTGAACAGGATGGCAGTTTGTTAAACTTCGCTGAGCCCAAGTCGTTAAGTTCCTTGTTCGTGCTTCTCCGAGAATTACAATTCATGTCCTGTCCCTTTGACACTAAGCCCCTTTCGGTTTCTTATGCAAATTCTCTTCCCCTATGATTCCGCGCGATTGTTAGCGCGTGGAACACACTTTGCCTTGGTCGTTTCCGGAAAGAAGACGGTCGTATGTCGTTTGTTTGAAGTCGTAGCAATGGCGACACGGTAGTCACGCCACGAGCGTTGCTTCAATGCCGCAGATCATTTCTGATCCGCTTCCTCGACTACCGCCTCCTTGAATTTCCGCTGTCTTTTCTTTGTTCGAATTAATTGAGGACTTAATAAGAGAAATCAAAAACGGTGTAATTGTTGTCCCGTGGGCCAAGGCAGGAAATTCCTAAATGTGGCGGTCGATGATTGGGTAGATTAACAAACCTCTAATTAACTGTCTGTAAATGAATGACGAATGATTCTAACAGCGTAGAATTTAATATTCCACGCCTTTTTTGGATTTGTATTAAAGGTTCTTTTTCTTTCCTTAAGAAATGGAATATTTTGCATTTTCCTTTTTGGTACAAATAAATGGGAAGTGTATCTTTATATAGTAAAAAATGAGTAAGTATCTTCAATATTTCATTATTCCTTTATTACTTGTCGTTTCACTATTTTTCTGTTAGTTTGACTCCACTTTATTTTACGTAAATTCTACATCTCTTATTTTCTGTAAGAATTTGCAGTTATTGTTTTATTTCAGGCTCGTTGTTGACAATTTCCTTTTGCTTATTTTCCAGGCTCCTCATTAAATTTTAATTGCTAATGTGAATTGGTTTTCGCAGGATTTTCACGGTCCCCTTCTCGTGGTTGTTTTCCTGCAGCGTTTCATTTTTTTCCTCTAAGTGCAGACTTAAGTTATTTTTAAAATCCACTAAATAATAATCTCCTTTTGTTCATTGATTTTTCTATTATTATCTCNTCACTCTTTCTCCCTCTTTTATCCTTGAATTTCACGCATGCGTTTTTATGTGGGTTTACTCTTGCATGCCCCAGCATTCTTGTGTCTTCATTTAAAACGCTTTAAAATAAATTTGCCTCGCCTTATTTATGATCAGACAAGAGAATAAATTGATACATTATGCAGAACGGCGGAAATGTGTGCGTATTAAAGATTTCTGTTACTGGAATCCCTTATTCAGTTACCAACTAGACTTCCTTTTAATGCTCATAAGAGAATCCAACTCGTGAAAAGTTTTATGGATATCTTCATAGCCTTTTGTTCATTGATTTTTCTATTATTATCTCCCAAAATTTATCCCTTTCCATTTAAATATTCAATGCAAATGGTTATATTTAAGAAGGAACCAAAAGAATGTCAATCTTGCCCTACAGTAAAGACTATATTACTGTTATATTTCTCTTTTTATTTCTGTTTCATTCTTGTTTATGGCCACGACAACTGCTGAAATAGAGTCACAATAAATAATACCATTCTTTGTGGTTACTAAATATCGAGTTCTATGGGAAATATTTTTTATCATGTTACTCTTACACGAACGTTTTCCTCCCTTTGGATTCACATTGTGTGAGAGAGGACAAACTTATTCCCTCCTCATCCTGCCATGTAAAATAGTACCCTTAAGCCTCATTCCCTCTACAAAACAATTGGACGGTAATTATGGAGGTTCAAACCGACCTTTGGGCTGATTACTTGACAGACTCCTTTCATCGCTCTGGCCTTCGATGGCCACGTGCCGATTTCAATTTCTTATCCTTTATTTAATCTTATGGCGATTTCTTTTCTTCTCTTATTCTTATTTAATGACCAAACAATGACTTGAATTTTTGATTCATTGTTTTACCCAGTACAGTATACCTCTTAGTCAAGGCTTCATCCATCAAATACTTCCTCCAATCGTTCCCAAGGGAAAAAGCCATGAAAAAAGTCGGTTAGGATCGGGATTCGGGATCGAACCCGGAATTTTCCACTTTCGCGCCCAAAGCGGGTGCATGGCGTAGCACCTAGGAAACTTCGTAAGTGCACACCTTTACGAGCTAATTCACCTTCATCCTTTCCTTGTTTATTCCTGATGACTTGATTTTTTCTCATCCACAAGTAGTTAGCGTGTTAGCAACGCCGGGGTCCCAGATTCAAATCCTGGTTGTTTGAGACCGTTACTCTTAAAAGGTCTCTTAAGACTAAAATACGTCTAATAAAGTCATTACTATTATTATTATTATAGTCAGATAGCACTACTACTAACTTTCTCATTTCGCCTTATTCTAGCTGCCATGGTGACCAGCTATTAAACTGCTGAATGTACACTTTTCAACGAACGATTACTAACAACGACCGAGTAAACGAGTATTGCCTTTCTTAATTTAGTCGTAGTTAGAAAACGCTTTAAAAACATTCAGTCGATAATAGAATGTAATTTTCCGCATAATTTTCAAGGCTCTCAAAATTCAATTAATGTAAATCATTTTTGTATCTATCTTGAGTGTTTTCATCATATTTTTCACCATATGATGTACTTCAAATTAATCTATGGTTCGATCTATTGGTTGTTTCGAATCATAGAATTCTTTACTCTTACTACTCGGCGTTGGTCCAGGATTCGAGGTAGAAACCACACGCGCCTGTAGCGGCCAAGGCTGTACAGCGGAAATGAATTCGTGATTAATTTTGCCGAAGAAGGTGAATAGATCCTAAGAGGTAATAAAATTAAAAGTTTTCTGAATAAATAGGTTTTCCATCCTTCTCATAGGCTGCAGACTTCTATAAAATAAGAAGTAACAGCAAACAATTATTTAAGTATCTTCTTCCAGCAATGCCACTTTTATGATGTTTAGTTACTTTTATTTTACCTTAAGTTTTTAGCTTTAGTTTTAGATACTTTAATTTTTTGTCTTATATTCTTTCTCTGACAAACAATGTCTACGTATTTAATAAATAAAACGGTAATCACCTTTTTTCCCAAACTTCGTAGAGGTTGGTTTTCAGCTTAACAATTTGCTCTCAAAGAATTAATACAATAAATGTTTTCAAGAAATACTTTTTGAAGTTAATCCTGTATGATATCTTTTGCCAATTTGGATACCCGGGTACAAATCCCGGTTCCGTCAGACTTTTTTCAAGTCCATTCCTCCTTGGGACGTTAATTTAATTTATCGTTTGCAGGCTTTACTTCTTTTGCAAAATCAAATAAGAAAGAATGATTGCAGGAAATTGAGAAAAGTTCCATAGGAAGGGAAATTGAGTAGAGATTCTTATTTAGGATTGCTTTTCATTCGAAATTGCAAGAATTACGTTAAAATACTCGAACGTTTTGTGAAATTTTGAGTCTTTATAAAAAAATAATAATAATATCACTTCGATTGGCCTGTCGTCTTGTGAGAAAATGTATTCAGGCGAAATTAGATTCCATGTTCTGACTTTTGCTTTTCATAAACTATAAAATCTTTTCATTTTGCGTCGAAAGAATGATAGTAGCAAAACGTCTTTATCTAAGGGCGAGATTGAGACTAATTAGTCCCTTCTTACATCTAACCCTTAAGAAAGAAGAGACAAAGCAATGAATCATAAAAATGATATCTAAGTTAACCACTGACTCAATCTGAGATCCTGTCAAATAATCGTATATTAATGCTCATCTTCATTGTATAATGTAATTTTTTTAGAAATAGAAGATTCAGTCCGTTAACGAAATTTGAGTAAACACCTCTTATTTGCCCAACGTTGAGGCACCATTGGACGGCAAAGGCGTTTAGTTCCAATTTCATCCCGAATTCCACCAAAATGAGGCGCAAAAAACGCGATGCTTGCCAATTAAAATGATTAATGAACCCCGAACGCGCCGAATCGGCTCAGATCTTGAGTCGCTCGTCAAACGCTGAATAACCTCACGGTCGAGCGGAAAGATGCCCGTAAGAATATAAAGGGAAGCAATAACTTTTTCAATCATGAACAAAAATTATAGGTTCCTTCCGCATTTAGTCGCTTAAAACAAATTCGAGCGTCGTCAGTTTCTTCTGTACTGCGATACCTCGTGTCACGGCCGCGGATGAAATGTAAACAAAGAGTTCGGGACCTCCCGTTCCAATGGTTGACGGACTGGTGTCTGAGACGTGGGTAATGCGAATCTCCCTGCCCATCTTCTCCACGTCTCTCGGGTGACTTTGCAATTCATCCACGTCGTCAATTCCCTCAGGGACCGCTCTGATCGGATAATGAGGCCATCGGAATCTGGTAACTATTCCTCCGCGGTCCATTCGCCCGACACTCGAGAGGGCCGCCTCTGGACAACACAGGTCTCCTATGTAGTAATCACTCGCCCCATTCGCCTTCAGTATTCTCCGAGCGATGGAGAAGATGGATAAGAGCGTCTTGCGTAAAGGTGAGGATGGAGGAGGTTACCAGAGGGTTTAAGACGTGGCTTTAATCTGCAGGAAAATTGAAAGAGGCGCCGTTTGGACGGCGGTAACGGTCAGTCGTTTCTCAGGTATCGCTCGTTCCCTCATTCCTTTGATCTTTCAACCGCCAATCATCAGTGTATTTCCTCTTGAATAACCGATTTCCAACGGCGATGACGTAAATTTATCAACAACTCAGAGTAATTTTCATTTTTATGGGATGTTTCTTCTGTGTCAAGTGTCCCTTTTCCGCTTATTTATTTGATGTTGAAATTTCACTTCCATCATCCGTGACATCCTTCGTGAGTACTCCTCGTGGCCATTAACGATGGGATAATGTTATTGACGTCTCATAATAGAAGGATATTTTGCAGTATGTCCAAACAATACGTCAGTTGTCAATCAACATTAATTTCTAACTCATTGCTTGGTTAATAAATCTTGAAATCTTCACGTGTGTAATACGCACAGAATGCATTCCTACAGCGTAGTTTCTCTGCGTGTATTACGGAGGAAAGTTTTTTTTTGGCGTATCATTAATTTACTATTAGGCAGTGCGGTAAATTAGCAATAAAAATGGTAAGCAATTACTTACATAAATTATTATATCACAGCGTAAGGAATTGCTTACAATTTCAGTTCACTTGTTCAGCCGTGTCTCGATCACTCATTGAACAAGAATTTTGCGATGTGCGTCGGATATCGGTGCAAAGAAAATTAGGGCACGAAAATACAATAATGGTTTTAGATTTTTCTTAAAAATCATGGGATCGTTTGTTCTCCAAAGACTGAAAATCATGAGAATTAATTCTTTTTCAACAGGCTAGAGTTGTCCTGTATATTTTCCCCCTTTTGCAATGGATGTATATTGAAAATAACCTGGATTATGTAGAGGCACAAAGTATGATGTATCAACCAAGACAAATACAGATATCACCGAGGATTGTGTATTGTTTAGATTAAAGTAGTGCCCTAAATGTTCCAATTCTTCATTCTAATTGGTCATTTACAAAATAATTTTGCATGATACTAACCTTTAAAATTGCATTAGCGTGTGATATTCTTATATTTCAGCCTTCTTTCACGGCTTAGGCTCGGTAAAGCAATGTTTACTTAAAAGGACTTCAACTCAAGGTTCATTTTAGTATCAGGTATTATAATATTTAGTTATAGTTTAAATGAAGATTTTAGTCTATCTCAACCCTAATCATATATGTACGAGATTAACAATAACCTTCACTTAAGTAAAGAGCTCTCGGGTTATCATCCAGGTGAATTTACAACATTCACTTAAACTATAACAAACCATTATAATACCGGGACCTCAAGAGAACTTTACTTAAAGTCCATTTTAAGTATGCATTATATCACTGGGCCTTATTCTGAATTTCTAAGCGCTAAAATAATCTCCTACGTCATTTATTCTAGCAGCACTGCTTGAATATGATTGACGCAGCGCACTGTGCATTCCCTTAAAAGCACTGAATCTGGGAAAGTTGTAATGAATTCGCCGAATAATGAAGGATATTGAGGAAAAACACTCGAAGGTTACGCGCTATTAAATGCCAGATTTTCCTTTTCCTCCGATAATATCAAGTTTAAAGTAATAATATATTCAATGTTATTTGCTTTTGAAGAGTGAATGATTTGTGGTATTTCTTTTTTCAATCAATTTATTTTTTTTATCTTACAGGTAAGAGACTCCTACCTCTTCCATGAATTTTTGGACTTGGTGTCTTGCTGTGAGTATGATTCAAACGCTCCTCTCATATTCATTAATTAAATACTTGTCTATCTGTTTTAGAGTGAACATTAACTAATTTAAGGACGTACACGGCTAGTGATCAATATCGAATGAAAGAATTTTTAAGAGGTTAACGTATTTCATTTTACTGGTGCGTATGTTAGAACAATATAGAGAGGACATCCTAGAAATGTATTATTTTATTTTATTTTATTTATATTTTATGCTCATACGAAAATACGATGGAGCGTGGATGACGGTCGTTAGCGTGCCAGCGTTCTAACCAGAGGGTCTCGGGTTCGATTCTCGGCTTTCATTTTCAGGGAATGTTTGCGTGTTTTCGTCAATACTAATAACTATCAAAATGGATGTAATTGTGATCATCTTCTTGTTTCTATTGAAGAACTTGTTGATTTTATTATTATATTTATAGTTATTATTATTAAAATAGGTTCTCGCGTAACTTTGTGTTATAAATCCCAAAGAGCATGGGTGAATGGCAATTTAATGTGTAGAAATTAAATAATTGTCGTAAAATCTCCATTTGACTATCACTGTCAATAATGACGACGACATCGTTAGACATAGGCCTCTCATCTTCTTAAATTTTTACGTTAAAGTTCGTTTAACAACCATGCTTGGTGGTGTTGTTAATTTTTCTACATACCTACATGAAATTGATTCAAAAGTGGTTCTCTTCAAACCATGATTCTAACGTCTATTAGCGATTCTAGTAATTAGATTCTCGTAGCAGGAGATTGTTATAGAGTGGACGTGGTAGCGTCATTGATAAAGGATGAGAGCCAAAGCGAAAAAACACTTTCTAGGTGATCTCCGAAAGTTTCGTTTTCCGTTTTGCGGAGAGTATGCCCATGGAGATAGGATGATGTCAGCATGAGAGGGGTTATGGCCAGCTTGACCGCAACAAGATTCGTTAAACTTGGCATACTTAAAAGGAGAGGTCGGTATCTTCGAGAAAAATGAAGAAACTCTGCTTCCCACCATCGTGACCTTTTTCCTCCATTTAAAAACAACTGAGGTTGGTGACTCTGGCCAGAGAAGTTTCCAGTTTTACGAAATTAGTAATCTGTTGTATAGGGAGAGAGTTTGTATTGGCCAGTCCTTCTAGGCCACGGCCTAGAGCCAGCCATCTATCGAACGGTCGATCGTTGGGGCCCCTGATCCCGGCGCGTGTATGTCAGTTGCCTGGAGCAGTGCTTTCCAACCGGTGTGCCGCTACACATATGTGGCTATCTCTTAGTGCTCCGCAATGCAACCAGGTAGAATATTCTTCTAATTTCACGTCATATGTACTCGTAACGTCGCAAGGTAATTCGTCATTCAGAGGGAGTTCTTCGTATCGAAGTAATTTATTTCATACTTTTCCTCTCTGATACAGAAAGTAAAGAGATTAAATGAGATAATGTTCTTTTTTCTGGGAAATTTTCACTCATTAGGAACTAAATAAGCGATGTAAAACCCATGGTTCACATACTTGATTTTAAATTGAGAATTGAAAGAGAAGTTTTCCGTAGACGGGAATTACCGAGTCCCATATAGTCCTCATAGCCTACGATATTGAAGGAGAGATTGTTCTGTCGTGATAGATTATAGGTCAGATCAACTGCACGGAAAGTGTGATGCCCGGGTTCTTTTCTCTGGTACGGCAGATTTTTTCTCTTTCATTTCTTCATCATTAGGAAGTAGTTAAGCATAATATAATCTAAGAAATATAGCTTTTAATGACATTTCAGCATCAATGGCTCTATCACAGTACTCAGCAGCACTAAAGAAAAATATCACAAGGAAGTTGATTAAATATGTCAGCGTAGTTGTTTACACGACTTTAAAAAAATTTCTTCTCAAATCTATCGGAACCGATAAACTTGAAAGGGGGTTAGTGTCCCGCGAAATTTGGATTCAATGTATTTAATCTGATAAATTATGTGCTGAAGGGATTTAGCGGCTATGCTAGTTGGATAGACAAAAAGAGATAAAATTACATTGAAGAAATAATTTAAATTAATAGTAAGCGATTTTAGTGATAATGTGCACAAGATGACTTCCGGCGTCAATCGCACTTAAAAATATGTTTACATCAATATTCTGAGGCAAACGATCTCCTTCGTAGTTGAACGAAGGACTGCTTCAAAGTTTCAAATTTTTTCTGAAATAAAGTTGTCTCATTTGGCGAGAAAAATAGGTGAAAGTTGTTCCTATGCATTGCAGATCCGCTACTACACTACACTGCAATCTAGCTAATTGGCTCTTATATTTCTCGGCATTCTTTCACGCCCTTCTTCTTTCCGTACATATCTGATTCACTTCTTTCAGGCATATGCTTGCCGTTTCTTAATCACATGCCGTTTATCAAACTCACTCTTTCTCCCTCTTTTATCCTTGAATTTCACGCATGCGTTTTTATGTGGGTTTACTCTTGCATGTCCCAGCATTCTTGTGTCTTCATTTAAAACGCTTTAAAATACATTTTCCTCGCCTTATTTATGATCAGACAAGAGAATAAATTGATACGTTATGCAGAACGGCGGAAATGTGTGCGTATTAAAGATTTCTGTTACTGGAATCCCTTATTCAGTTACCAACGAGACTTCCTTTTAATGCTCATAAGAGAATCCAACTCGTGAAAAGTTTTATGGATATCTTCATAGCCCGATTTAAAAAACGTTAAAATCATCTTATGTTGAACTTTTTCCAATAAACTGGTCGTATTGAAGCCATTGAAATATTCTTCGCTGGAAAGGGTTCGCTTTACGCACTGAAAAGTTTTTCTTTATCGAGAATTCGAGATGTCATCGAGTTTGGATGCCTACTTTACTCAACCGTTTAATGGTATGGAAATCGCAAATATCTTTTGGAAATCGCGCTAGTAATGACTCGTCAACTTCCCAATACGAAAGTCGCTTCGAATAGCTGCTCTTCGCCATATAAAAACATTTATACGTACTTTTTAACCCAGTAACCGCAGAGGTTAGGATGACTTGAATGCTCGCAAAACGGAAGGAATGGGCGTTCATTTTAACGTTGAGGTGATAAATGATAAGGAAATCGAAGTTTTTCATAATTTTCGAGAGGTGTGTGGTACCTGTGAAGTTCTCCGTACCAGATGAGATCGCATAATCAATGTACGGAAGAGAGTTAGAGAAGACATTATCATCCCAGTAAAATCGCCACGGACGAAGACGTGGGAGATACCTAATGGAGGGGAGTGAAGGGCGATTTTTATTGCCTTTCTCCTTTAAAAGCTTTTTAATGCTCGAAAATAAGCCGCTGCGTGTTCAACCCGACTACCGGATTTTCGTTGTAATTGAGAGATGTAGTATCCGGATTTTCGGAGCCCATTTCAATATTTTTTAGGGAATCAAATCCTGAAAGGAATGTCGAATCACTTCTTTCATGAGATAACATCATTCCTACAATCTACAGGTTACGATACAATGGTGCATATCATGGGTACACTTGCCGTTGCTTTTAATGGTGCGTATGGATACAGGTGGTCGTTCCCCTGAAGGCTTGCCGGTTTTTAAATGCATTCTTCTTCCGTTAGGAAAGGTTCGAGAAAATTTAAGAGAGGCTTCTCATCCATTTAATTCATGCGATAATGTCTCCTTGCTAATGCAAGTCAATCTAAGTCCCGGGTGCAAAATATTTGCTCATTTGAGAACGAACTGTTTTAACGTCTCTAGCTTCACCTATTGCCGTATTCCATCCCTTTCCTTTGCCTAGCAATAATTGTCTGCATAACATTTGAAATTAACAACGCTGCACGGCGTTTTGAAATGGCTGGAATATGAGTTTCTATAGTTGGAATAATATTCTTATTATATTCTTATAGATAATAGCGGAATACACGCAATACCAATAAGTACATCTATTGCCTATTGAAATACTTCTGAATGATTATTTTACTTCTATTCGGACCTTATTACTTTAGTATTTAAATTTATTTTGCATTCTGGTAGCCATAATGAATTATAACTGTGAATTACAAACGGCATAAATTCCGGAAAAATGTGTTGCTTGAAGAAATTCAATTATTTGCACTTATTAACTGCTCATTATTATTATTATAGAAATAATAATAATGTGCAGTTGTACAGCCCGAAGGTTGTTAGTTATTCAGCATTTCCATTAGGTACAAAAAGCTTTGTAGAAGGAAGTGAGGCTTACGAAACAAGATGAGGAGTGAGGTAGTTTACTCTTGCTTTCTTTGCTAAGCAAGAATGCTGATTATTATACGATTGTTCATATTTGGCGATAGATGGTATCACACGATGACCAAAAAGTCTAGCATCTATTAATTTTTAGAAACCTTTTAACTGAAATATGCCGTTTAAATTAACGATTTTATTATACTCAGAATATAGAACGTAAGATTATTGAATGTTTGTTCTGATCTCATCTTTTATGACAGAAGTAATCACAGTCGCAAATCTGCGTGCATAAGATTTAGTTTACGTTTGATAAATGAAACATACACGACTACGGATTATTCTGCGCTATCGACACAGTTTCCCTTTCATCAGAATTTCAGGGACTTCACCTGTTCTCATCCCTCGCAAAACGCCTAATCCCTTCAACTTTTTTCGGTTCATTTTTTCCGTAGGCGATCAGCTAATTGAAAACGGAGCAAAAACTTTCGAGATTCGTGACCGGATCGATGCGTTATATCCTCGCCCCGTATCATTTCTTTTCTCACGTCGATAAAAAAGTAACTTTCGCTCCGTGTTTTTTCTTCTTGCGATCGAGAGCCTTTGTGGCGATTTGTCAGACTCATCGTGTCTTACGTAACGGCGCTGGTTCCATCTTCTTCCGTCCACTCATGGAGCTAATCCCTCTCTGTCACTTGTATCGGAAGTTAACTCATTTCGTCGCAATGACTATCACTAAACACCTTGCGGATTCGAAGAGCTAAAAGGCTAATAAGTTTTCGCCGGTGTGGTCGCGGTCGGCTGGGCACTTTTTCGGCTTGAGATGAAATAACGATTCCCTCTGCGGTTACACCAACTACTCTTACGGAGGGAAAGAGTTATTGTCATGTTTGGGAAAACATAACAGTCCGGCCTCAAGCTAATGCTAGGTCCAGAGGATGTCTTCATGTTTTATCAATGCTAATTTTTCGTTCTCCATTCCGAGTTGAAAGGTATGCGTGAAATGTAATGCGTACGGTGGGATTTCGACCGTGAACGAGAGTAATTAGAGGTTCAGGAAGTGAGTGCTTGAGCTCGAGTTCCTTCTTTTCGAAAGCAAGTGATAAGCGTTATTAGCGATGCAAATTTCAATCGCTGAGTCTTCCTTTTGAAAGAGAACCATTAATCAGCATTTTGTACAGCTTTTGATGCTACTTGTGTGGATTCTCGAAAAAAGTCTTTTTTGCGAGAGTAACATTTGCGAGTTAAGTACTTAGTTCTTTGTTTAGAGAAATACGAATTTGTTACATTGATTATTAGTTGAGATTTTGATCATTGTGATTATGAGAAGAAAAATCGGCTAAATGTCTTAAATCCTCAAATAAGTAATTGGTTTGAGGTAAAGGTGTTAAATTTTGCACAGTGAAATAGCGACATGACTGGGACTCGAACCCAGGTCTCCCACTTTCNATATGGGTATTATTATAGTATTGGAGGGCTATTTTAACATTGAGGTAACTTCTATCGTTGCGGCCAGGAACGGCATTAGTTGTATTGTCTCTCTGGCTGGGAAGTCAGGAACGCCTTCCCTTTGTCTATTTTTACTGGCTTCTGTCTTTCTTAAGAAATTCTTTGAGTATTTATTAGAATAAATTTTTGATAATATTCATCAAAATACTGAAATTTTTGAGGTTCTAATTGTTAACACTATGATATTAAATATCAAGAAAATAAATTCGAAGAAAGCGATTGCATGAATAGGCAGTTATCATCAGTTACGATGGATGAATTCATGGAACTTTCTATCCTAAATGAATGCATTAAATTGCGACCAGAGAACTTCCTTGTGCGCGTAATTTTTATGATTGCTTGAGTTCCGTTGAATGACGAACGTCAATTTTGGACAGAACTTTTAACCTGAGTTCATCCATTCGGTGATCAACTACCAAATATTGTTGTGTGTGCTATACAACTGGTTTTTCCGCTGAAAGATCACGCTAGCCAAGTGAACAACGCATTCGACGGCGATGAAAGTGGTCCCGGGTTCGATTCCCGGTGGGGGCCAACGTGCGAAATGACCTAAGCTGTGGAAGCACTTTTAGCAATACTACTACTTAGTTCTGTGTTTAGAGAAATACGAATTTGTTACATAGTAGGTCACAAACGAATATTTTAGACAATTCTTTCCTATATAATGGTAGAGAAGCTGTTGTCTGTTTGTACCGTTAGCGTGTATAAAATGCACTGTATGCGTTAGGGAAGCAATGGAATTATCTACATATCCTGTCCCCAACCCGATTTATCCAACCAAACCTAAAAAAAATTTCTTGAATTATAATATTTTAGAAAATAAAGTTCTTTTAACATTTTATAATATTTTAAAGCGTTCCTATATTACAAATGTACAACGACACTAGGATTGTAGCATGGTTGTTGAAAGTAGTCACAACTTAGCACACGGGTGGCAATGAGGTCGTGGTTTAGCAATATCAAACCTAAGCCGAAATTTCAACATGGAATTAAGGAAAGTTGCGCATTACGAATCTAGTAGGAAATAAAAATCAACTGCAATTGTTCGTATAATCGATGTATATAATAATATCCGGAGTATAGTTTATTCAATATATATTATATATAACTATATTTACTATTTTTTTGTGATGTCTTTCCTGTTGAAAAAATCGCCTTAAAACGTTTTTTTCGTTCAATTTACCGTTAGGTTCTTGTAATTCTCATTTCCGCCGTTGCACAACTTCCGCGGCTGGATAGGATATCAATTGATTGATTGAGGCCTCCCTGAAGTTTTTTTTTTGGGATCGTTCAATCCCGGAAGGAAGAATTTCAGGAAATGTCCGTGTTCGCTAGATTTGAGGGAATGCCCTTTATTTCTGCTCACATGAAAATGCACGTGTTTGACCTTAAAGTTGTGAGAGCCGGGAAGAGTTGTGACTGTATGCGAAAGTCTCTCGCGAGTTTCGGAAAGGAGGTCGGATGTCTTTGAAAATAGTGGGTGAGAAAATTCGGTATTTTTTCCCTCCCGCGCGAGATCACGCAGGCCTTCCTGAGTTGTCTTCGATTCCAATGCTCTCAGAGTTCCTTCTCACTCGTCTAACTGCACTCTTCTCCCTTTGTTCTTTTCTGTCTCGAGACAAGCCTCACCTCGGGATTCACTCATAATTTCCGTGGAGGATGGAGATTTCTCAGGGTAAAAAATATATAGCAGTTTTTTCATGGTAGCTCATTACTGAAGCATCTTAAGAAGGCGGCTGCTAGCAAATTCGTGGAAAGGAGCAAAATATGAGCTCTTTGATGGAAAAGAACAGAAATTTTGCTTTGCACATTATAATTTAGAGGAAACCGAAATATATGTCATTAAACTTACTGCTGACTAAATTTGATAGCGTTACAATCCTCTCCGAACGAGAGTGATAAACGTACAATACAAAACTATACCAACGTCTATATTGGACGAAATTGGGACTAAAGATTCCCATCTTCCATTTAATCATTGTCAGAATTTGATACACAATGCGAATACATAACATGATATAAGATTATAAAAGTGAATATATACAGATTTTTAATAGGTTCGGTAGGTATAGAAAATGAAAGAATTGTGCTGTGGAGGAAAAACTGTGAGTTTTTATCACAGAAATAATGTTTAAACTGCAGAAAACACCCACAAAGAGAAGGGATGAGTAAAAGACCTTCTAAAGTCGTAGGAAATGGTGAAAGAAAGAGAGATTGATTACAATATTAGATTACATGAAGGTTACTAAAGATAACAAAAGTGTTTAACACGTAAAACATGTCTCAGAACCTTAGTATTCTCTGTCAATGAAAGTTGAACGTAAGAGAAATTGAGAGTTAGTAGTATATATATTTCTAAAAGTAGAGAGAGTACATTCTTGTAGAAAAATTGCATGGCTGGAATAACATGGCTGTGACTAAACTAAATTAAAAATGCGCTTTCTCCATCCAATGAAAAAGTCAAAAATATTTCATTCATATAGATATGGTTATGGAACTAAAAGGCCTTAGGTTAGAAAATTGTACAAGAACATCAGGAAGAATCATCCTCTTGGCCTTGCAAAACAGGTTAATGGACCACGCGTTTTTCACCCCTTCTTTAAACACTACGCCGAATCTTTTTGAATTTCTCGTTTAGACAAGGTAAACAACTCTGCGGATTTATCTTAAATCGTTCGCATATTTTTAGGGGAAGGAACTCAACGAGGCATACATCTTGGACTCAAGCAGTCGTATATAAAATACATTTTTTATCTGAATGAAATATTTTCCGAGCGTCCTTACCAAGACCAGTGGGTAGTATCGTAAAAAATCCTATGAATCGTTGCATAATTATCGTCTTGCTTCCTTTCCGACGAAATTATTCTGCTTAATTATAATACCGTTACTGATTCCATTACTAAGACTCCAGTCCCAAATTTTTTTCTTGTATGTCCGTAAACTAATCTGCCCAAAGGCCGGTTGAGACTTCATTTCCTCTGTCATTCACTACCAAGAG
This sequence comes from Ladona fulva, assembly GCA_000376725.2. Lineage (NCBI taxonomy): Eukaryota > Metazoa > Arthropoda > Insecta > Odonata > Libellulidae > Ladona > Ladona fulva. The sequence continues at coordinate 196,653 of KZ308484.1, read as the reverse complement.
CTAGGAGAAGGGAATGAGGCTTTATGGGCAATATGAGGAGTGAGGTAATTGGCCCTTCCTTTCTTCTCCGGGCAAGAATGCTATATGTGGAGCAAATGCTATGAATCTGCGAGTGACAATTTTTGTAACATTCAAGCATTATCAGTGACATTATTTGCTATCTCTCCTACCTCAGTAGCTTTCGTATGGGAGTCTGTATATACCTAAATAGCGTAAAACTGTCCTCCAGTACCATCTTCTGCAGATCAAATTCCTTAGCCGATTCTAAAACCCCGGGAAGAATTTTCACTACTTGTAACACTAGTTAGCAGGGCCACTCGATAGTAAAGTTACCACTATGCTTAAAAACATGTTTTCATGCCCACAAAACCCCTCGATAACTGGGTTCTTAAGGAATCGTAGAATCTAGGAGGGTGGGAGCTAAATTCCATCTTCCCCCTTCCGGGCTGCTGGAATTGAATGCTTTAACATGTGACAGCACTATCGCTAGATGAGTGTCGACGAAGAGCGTTCCTCCAATAAAAATTGCACCCTTTTGAATTACCCGGACGCGTTCGATGCCATGTCATTGAGGATCCAGCCCAGGAAGAAGACCGATAAATTATTTGTACTTTTCCGTTTTATGGTCGTCTGAAGGCCGGGAGCATTTAGTCGATCGACCCACTTGCTTCGGCGACCCACCATCAAATCTTCGAATCGGGTACGAAAAATTTTATTTCCGCAGATCGGGTCTCCTTCCGTGTCGCGCTTTCGCATCGGGACCGCAGACCAATCGCCAGTAAATCGAGATTGGCTCGGAAATTTCCGTGCAGATTTTATCTCGCGCATCGTGCGGTTGTTTACATTAGGTGCCCTGGCCTGCGGCCGATAACTCTCTTTTTGGTTGTTTACGGCACTGACCCTTTTACGCTGCTCTTATATCGTGGAAAGGTTCTGTTTGTGTTCCGATACCGCTTTTGTTTCCGCTCGATCTGCTCCTTTTGTTACCGGTCCACTTTTTCATTCGACTTCTGGCGTGGAGAAAAATCGAGAAATTTAATATAAAGATCCGTCTGTCATCTGAAGGATGGTTTGAATCTCTAAACCTCCACCATTTAGTACCTATGTCTCTTGGTAAGGAAATTTGGCTTTTAAAGCGTGATGAGGAGTGAGGTAAATTCTGTCCTATCTGGCCGGACATCGTGGAAAAACATTCTAAAGAAATAAGTAAAACATCTACAAGATGATTTATTACGACCGGTTTCGGCTACACCATCATCATTAGCTGATAATGGTGGTGTAGCCTGACGATGATCATCAGCTGATGATGGTGGTGTACCTGAACATCGTCAGGTGATGATAGCGTTGTAGCCGAAACCGGTCGTAATGAAACATCTTGTGGATATTACAAAGTTTTACTTGTTTCTTTTGGAGTGAGGTAGTTTGACTTTTGCTTTCTACCCTAAGCATCAGTACTATATGCGGTAAAAGTGTGCAAATTCTGCAAATTGGGCTATGAATAAAACTTTATAGCGGTTGATTAGCAGTGCCCAGAATAAGCGCTATTATTAAGCATAATTAATAACTCAATAGCGCCCTATTATCACTGACATTTTCTAGACTGAGGTAAAGTAAAGACACGTATTCTCTATCTTTATTTAAATCACAACTGTGTAAAGAAATAGGAAAAGGGACTTATATTTTTTGCATATACACTGAATGGATAGCAATATGTTGGCTGAATAAATTTCCATAGATTTTTGGTTACATGAGGCAGCAACAAGTTGGATCCAAGAAGTAAGAAAAAAAGTTAGAAAAAGTGGAAAAGTGGAAAAGGAGGCAAGGATATATCTTTACTTTCATTCACACTTTCAAATAATGTCATGCAAGTATCCTTCGCATTCCCGTACATTTCTCATGCTTCTAAATGTAGCTACTTTAAACCATAATAGGTTTAAAGCTGCTTATTATTTATTAGCAGCTTACAGTCACGACTTTCGATAGACCGATTTTGTGCGATAAAATTTTAGGAATCAATTTTGAACTTACCTTCAGGCTGAATAGCATTATATAGTACGTCCTTTCGCCAGACTCAAGAAATCAATCTCCCGTAACTGTACCTTTTGTTCTTCAGGTTTGGTTTTGACCCTATTTCCGTAAATCTTTCCCCTACGCGGAGAAGAGAACAGAATAGGAACGTCTTTATTGCGGCGAGATTGAGAATACTAAGTCCCCTCTTTAACCCATTTAATATTAATAAAAGGAAAGGATAGAGCAGAAGAAAAAGAGAAAAAGAAATTTATTATTTGTGGAGAAGAAGAGTCAAGTCAAGAGCTTGGGAAAAAATTTCTACAGCAGGAAAACACCCACAAGAAGGTGGGTGTGGAAAATCTGCGAAACCTTCTGATAGTAAATGTTAAATTTAAACAAAGGAATAATATTTCTATAACCCGAGGAAAAATAATAACATTAGAAAAAGGAAAAGGAATTACAAAAAACTTAAAAAACACATTTTACGGTTTGGAAAAGTTTCCACACCAGGGGACTTCAAACATCGAAAAATAGCAGCTGAGGCTATAAAGTTATAAAATACCTGACTTGAAATCGCGAGTTTATGACACATCCCGGAAGAGTAAGGATGTTGGTAAACCCATTAGTCGAGCCGGTTCATGGTTCCTCGGATCCGTATTATTGTGCATCATTGAGGAGCGCCGATCTGGTTTTGGAGCGAAGATGCTCTTATCTTTCGGAGCGATTTCTCTTCTCCTTTCGCAAGGCGCACGTGTTTTCATAATTTAGTCGCAGAGTAATTGCATCCGGGTTCGACGAACCCGTGAATCAAGGGAATTGCACTTCGGATTAGTGTGTACGTCTCAGATCAGCCTTGCGGAGCGAATACTGCGAGCATGCTGCAGCGCCTTCGCCTCTTGGGAAGCCTTTTGGTGGTATCACGAACGAGATTTCGCAACACCCGAAAAAGGAAGAATCGTGGCCCGTAACCACTTTCACCTCGTCGGCATTTCTTGCTTCCATCCCGCCCACGGATTCGGAACCGAAGCATCAAGATCTTCCGTTTGTTCTTTTTGAAATACCTTTCAGGATCCGTGACATTCAGGGGTACGTTTTATCTTCCTTCGATAATCAAGTTCACAGGCCGTCGCGTGTGATCTTATGTGCGTGAAATGCAATTGAGCCTACAATGCTCCTTTTTGGCATAAATAAGGGAAAAATTAAGTTTTAGCTTTGTAGAAAGAAAGGAAAATTGGAACAAGGCTGTTAATGAATTAGAGGCTTAAAAACACTCAGCCGTATGTTGCCTGGCGGAACTCACATTTTGAGGCAAACAGGAAGTTTCGGATTGCCAATTTTCGGGAATAACCCTATGTGCATTTCGGAGACAAAGCTTCCATTTTGAAGGGTCTTACAAAAAGAAAATGTTCACTTCTTATTTTCAGACCCTTGAGAATGGAAGTGTTTACGGAGTGTTTTAGAACCTCTAATGTACGAGTAGGTTGGTATTACGTAAAATTCAGTGTTGGTGCAATTCCTATTAGTCGGGGAGTGCCAGAATTGTTCCAAGGTAATGGATAATACCTTATATATCTATCGTTAAATTAATACTTAAATTCTCTTGAATTAACAATACAAACTCGAAAGTATCGTGGAAAATTAAACAGATGTAAAGTTAAACAGCTCTAAAACAGAATAATTCTTCTATAATCTTTCAGTTTGAGCATTCAGGGCAGGGGCGATGATCCCCTATGACTCCATATGAATCCTCAATTTTTAATCGAGATAAAACAAGGGATTTCCGAGTAACCAAGTGGGTAGCGCGTGCGTAAGTAAGAGAAGATTTTCCTACAAGATAAACCTATGCCGCTCATAGTTATATCATGTTATGACGCTTCCTGGATCGTAATAGGATATTATGTCTACTGCCCATGAAAATTGTATGCTATGTAAGCAGTTTGTTATGTTTTGGGTGGATGACAGGAGTTATGATAACCTTTAGTTGCTAAGAGTTCTCGACAGGGTAAACCAACGCATAGCAATGAGCTAACGGAGAGAATCCCACATGCCCCCTGTTTATTATGAAATGTAGCTTGGGAGATTTAAGAATCTATTCCTCGCAAGGAGAACCTTATGGGAGACTCCGGATAGCCAAGTGGGCAACGCGTTCCACTTCGGTGAAAGTGGTCACGATTCGATTCCCAGTGGAAGCACATATTCGCAAAATAACCTCATATTTCGAAGCACTTTCAGCAAAACCGTTTCATCAAGATGATTCGACTTGTGGCCGTGAGATGGTGAGGAACCACTTGTTTGCTCGTGGAGTCGATATTCAGAGAAACTGAAATCATATACCTAGGACGAATTCACTAAATTAACAATCCTTGATACCTATGTATGTTAGTCCAATGAATTATTGCGTTTGCAACTTCTAATATACTTACATAATCTTAATAGGAACTTCTCTTATCCTTAGACAATCAATACTATATATATTTTGTAAATAATCAGGCAAAATCCTTACCGAATTGCATGTTTATAAACATGAGATGGCTTTATAATGTTATAATATAATGAGGGGACTTATCTTGAATTGAATTGAATACTCATGCGTCATATTTTTGCAGCCGGAATGAAAAGTAAGACTTTTCCTTCCACGCTGCAGTATTGTCTACCTATTGTTTTTCCTATGAGAGAGAATCCGCCCAACCTTAAAATCCTTGCTGCTTTTATGATGCGTCAAACTTACTTAGCGGGATTTCCGGGTCGTTTGAAAACGCTGGAGCATCTCAGGCGTGACATTAAGATGATTATCTTTAGCGTCATCTCAAATCTCATAAATATTAAGAAAATTTTGCAGTTTAATTGTCTTCCCTCTTTTAAACACAAGTCTCTTTCTTGGTGTGTTAATCCTGATTATCAAGAGGAAATTCTTTCCCGGAATTCTTTCAAGAGGGAATTCTTTTCCGGAAGTAACTCGTTCTATGAAGGAGAGGTCAATCAATTTTCTGACGTCAATTTTAAGCCGTCTTCCACATTATTATAGTCATTTTGCGGATGTGGCTTATTGGCCTTTTTGTAAAATATATTTCTCATGGACGGACCATTGTATTGTTTGTTTCCTATAATTCATATCTGATGCATATTTTTCAGTGATTTAGAGGAAGTTAAGCTCTTTGCATAAGTAGCCAATTAATGCTACGGAAAGTAAAAATNCAAAGATTTGGATGGAATGTACATACTTTGTAATCAATAGGCACACTACGTCGAACGTCTCAGGAACTACACGTATGTGAATTATGCTGTCCTTTTTAGGGGAAAGTATGCTAATGGCTTTTATTCTTTCTTCCTCAGTATTCTATCCCTGCACAGATTTTTTGGGTTACTCATATTTTCATCCTCTCATACATTCCCTATTATCAGTTAGCTAATTCTGAGAAAATATTATTGTTACATGTAACTCATTGCCTAATAGTTTTTGAGCGCTCATGAGTCTTCGTAACTGTCATCTAAGATAAATTCATATACCTCCATAAATATCAATTTCTCTACTCCTTTTTGCTCATGAGTTCTTTACCATACTTGACTAAGTTCCTTTATACTTTCCTATCCTTTTGTGCAGCTTTATCTTCTGGCACGTCCATACATCTTTCATACATTCCCTTTCATTCTTTAAGCTACGTCCGTTGAATTATTAAGCTTCTCTCTCATCACAGCAATCTCATTCATTCTACTTATCGAGGGTCGTCCTCTCCCTTTAGCGCCAATCCTATTCTCCTTAGGCTTAGGAGAAGTGATTGATAAATTATTTTGAAATTCAATTTGATTTGAATCTTTTATTATGTATAATTAAAAATTAATTTATTTCCCTTGAGGAGTTCCAAAGTATGGGAATTGCCTCAGAATTGGGCACATCTTAGAATTAGGTTCGCTTCAGATACGTGCAAATATGGCAGTTCACGGTCTGCAGATAATGTGTTCCAATGAGAGGAATCACGTAGGCACAGTTCTGAAATCAGCCGTACGATCGCTTCAAATTTTCTGCCTCAAAACTGCCATTGTCACTCAAGGCGTGAGTAATGCCGCTCTTTGCACCCACGTGCACCCTCGTGCAGAACGCTACACGCTCTCTTCAGACGTGACGCGAAAGACACAGGCGCGGAAAAAGCAGTGGTTGTGGGAGTGATGACTGAGCAATCCCACTGAAACAGGTGCCTGTTTGGAAATCATGGAAATACTTGGATATTGCGCGGAATGCGTGTGCGATGTACGTGATATAGCGCGCGTGCAAGTTGCTGAAGATTGAACTTGCCTCGAGATTAGAAACACTGTTGATAACAGATACTTCTGGCTATAAAACTTACTTCATTTCTTATACGTTTCCTCAGGGATTAAACTTGAATGAGTACTTCTCCCGATATTTGGCAAGATGCACGACCAAAACGAAAACTTCTATTTTTTGTAAAAATTAACAACATTTGAAGAGATATTTTTCGAAAAGTTCTGCACTTATGAAGCTTGTTTTGGGCTTAAAATTTATGTCATTTAATCTATTTAAAAATAAAATTGTTTAACTTTTTCTATAGGATGCTTACTTGAGGAGATATTGAGCAAAAACAGCAAAAAATAGCTGTCTTTTTGAATAGCGCACCTCGCACAGATCTTTGGAGGCTGAAAAATGGTTTCTCACAATCGATATAGGTCTTAACAACTCACTAAAAAATTAAAACTAATGGCATTTTGGAAGGTCGGATTTATAATTTGACTGGGATATGAGAGCATTAAGTTCATCTGCACTTACAACGATAGCTGTTGATCTCAATCAATCTCTTCAATCAGACCAAAGATTTGGATGGAATGTACATACTTTGTAATCAATAGACACACTACGTCGAACGTCTCAGGAACTACACGTATGTGAATTATGCTGTCCTTTTTAGGGGAAAGTATGCTAATGGCTTTTATTCTTTCTTCCTCAGTATTCTATCCCTGCACAGATTTTTTGGGTTACTCATATTTTCATCCTCTCATACATTCCCTATTATCAGTTAGCTAATTCGGAGAAAATATTATTGTTACATGTAACTCATTTCCTAATAGTTTTTGAGCGCTCGTGAGTCTTCGTAACTGTCATCTAAGATAAATTCATATACCTCCATAAATATCAATTTCTCTACTCCTTTTTGCTCATGAGTTCTTTACCATACTTGACTAAGTTCCTTTATACTTTCCTATCCTTTTGTGCAGCTTTATCTTCTGGCACGTCCATACATCTTTCATACATTCCCTTTCATTCTTTAGGCTACGTCCTTTGAATTATTAAGCTTCTCCCGCATCACAGCAATCTCATTTATTCTACTTATCGAGGGTCGTCCTCTCCCTTTAGCGCCAATCCTATTCTCCTCATATATTAACTTAGACTTCCTAATTCCATTTATCTGCTTATTCATCTATATTCTATCTAAATGATATATTCCATTCTTTCTACATTTTAGCCTATGTATTCGTATTACTCCCTCCTTCATACTGGAAAACAGTTCATCGAACCGGAACGGAACCGGAAACCTAAACCGAAAATATCGTTATTTTGTTAATCGACAATTTTGAGAGAACCGGGACCGAAAAATCAAATTCATTGGACATGAATTTAAATAGTAAACATGTCTTTTTACGTGTCGGTTATCTCTTCGAAATTTAATAAGCTTACGCTTGGGCGAATTGAACTCACTAATTACCGTTGAAATTGAAAAAGCCGAATTATTCTTTGATTTAGTCGTTTATATCATATTTTACGTATATTATGAAGCTTGCTGGGGGATCACTTCTTCGGAGCGAATTAAAACTTCTTCGGAGCGAATTAAAACTTCTTCGTACCGGTTCGACGGTTGCTGCCGAAGCGAAACCGGAACCGAACCGAACTTAAGTGTTTTCTCAGAACCGGAGCGAAATTGGAAAGATATTAATTACGGTTCGAAGCCCCTGATGGTAATTTAGTACTTTCGCTATGAGATGATTTTATTAGATAGCAATGAACAATATCAATTTTTTCCTGGGCGCAGAGCCATGTCTGCGATTATTATCAAATATATTTTGGGTTCTAAGAAACATGTATGAAACTGACAACGGCAATCTGCCATTGTCAGCGTAGTCTTTCCAAGAAGCGATTTTTATTTCCTCCTAGCCATAACAGTTTTCGACTGATGACCTAAGGGACTTAGATACTCGGTATCTCCTTGTGCAGACCGTCGATATGCCTAGAATCACGTATGTACAATCGAAAAAAGCGTTGGTGAGTTGACGCAATTAACAGAAAAAGTTAATTTGGAATTAAGTTCGTGACTTCTCGAAGAAGACGGAGAGAGGACGTTGGTTTATTTTTATGTTGAGTCTTTCGGCTAACATTCCGTACCTGTCGAAAGGCTTCTGACATATTACGATGGAACGATGAAGGTTAACATGGAAGTATTTGGATGTTCTGTTTTTCAGTGACATGCATGAAAATTTAACCTTGTACTCGTGACCATCATTGAATGCTTGCAGGGATCATTTTCCAATCAATGTACACCTGATTGATTAAGTCTTAAAATTGATGGTATAGGAGATTGCATCATGCGATTTCCGATTTATCATATGAATCACGATTTCCGATTTATCATATATCACGATCTCATATGAAGCCTTGATCCATGAGACATATTTATCTACTTTCACCAGCATGACTCCTGGTTTAAAAGTATAGCAGAAATCAATCAATCGATCGAATCAATCGATTATTGTCTACCCAATTCATATTGTACTTGCAGATTAATCGTTCGGAGGCAATATGGAAGATAAATTATCAAAATTTCGCAATTAACTGCGAAGGCATTTCGCTGTGTGAATATTAGCCGTAAAAACACCATGATTTTGGCCATGTCCCAAAAAGTGATTATTATCTTCTTTTGAAGACCATTTATAATTATCGACCTACAAGTTGTTTGTACATTCACATTTTTGACAAAACTGACCTTTGGTTAAGAAAATTTCTTTATTTAGAAGTGATCTTCGGTAAATTAACCGAGCGATTTCGACCGATCGCTATTTACCGCCAGGACCACGCACATAAATCAAATCCAGTGAACGGCAGCTTTTTAGCTGGGTTTCTTGTCAAGTCAAGGGAATTCCTGAAATATTTAGCAACTAATCCAGACGTCCATATGGTATTAAGCGCTAATTACGTAATGCATAAAAACATGCAACGATGAATTGAAGGTCAAATTTGGATGTACCAATCTCTCGTGCAATATGAATCGACCCAAATGGATAAACGCGGTCATTTAGTTTCTTTTGAACTCCAAGAAAATTATCCATTAGTGTCTGATGAACAATCATTCTGTAATTCTCTACGAAAGTAGCAATAGAAGAATTGATAAAAGATAAATAGGAAATGTTGAAGATTACTGAACGGTTCTTGATATATCGACCTTTGTTTCGATCATTACGCTAATTACGATGAATTTCCCAAAATTGTGAGCTATTAGTCTTTTGTCAAGAGCATGAAAATATTCAAAAGTATTAGTAAAATGATTTCACATTTCAAAATATACTTGTGGGAGGGGTAGTGTCAGAGAATTACTGAATGATAGAATTGTAAGGCCTTCCAGGAACCCTGAAAAACTTGTCTGATAATAAGAAGTGTAAATTGTAAAAATAGTCATACGTAGACATATAGGGGTTTTAAATAGTAGTATATCCTAAAAATATTTGAATGAATTTGCGTATTTTTGGGCTGGGTGACCGATATGTTGCGATGTTGAATTTTGCAGCAGAGAGATGTATTAGTAGTCATTGCGTATTTTTAAAACCTGAAAATGTATGCACATATTATATTGATGTTGTGTGGCTTGATGATGGCTGTTCTGTGGTGAACGGAAATCTTGAGTTATTGAAATTGGCAATGTATATTCTGCTTCATAATTGTGTATTGTAATTATTGTAGAATAGTAAGTTATCACCGGACAATTAGTCCATCTATATCATATTTAATAATAATAATATCGATTCATCGATAGGTATCGATACGTACGGAAATTTGATGGAAGCACAAATATAGGTGAGGTTTATTTTCATCATTTCTAGAAATAAATCAGCAGTCAGAAACGGAAAATATTAACCAACTCGCTCGAGTAAACTAACTTCCGATTCCCATTATCGTCCATTATCTTCGGCTTCTTTTTTGCGTCGATTTCTCTCGATTAATTGCAGATCGATGCTGGGAAGTAGTGGGCGAAGGGAAATAATGGAAAGAGGTCATTTCGGCACTCAAAAGAAATCTCATGCTGGTGGTACTCATGAACCAAAATCTTGCATTATATCAACCTTTCTTTTCCTTCGCGAAACCTTAAACACAGCGGAGATAAGGACGACGTGTAACGGAAGGAAATGAACGAATTACCACAATTCGAGAACGAAGGATAGAGCAATTGAGGGAGGTAATTGACTAAGTTCCTTTATACTTTCCTATCCTTTTGTGCAGCTTTATCTTCTGGCACGTCCATACATCTTTCATACATTCCCTTTCATTCTTTAAGCTACGTCCGTTGAATTATTAAGCTTCTCTCTCATCACAGCAATCTCATTCATTCTACTTATCGAGGGTCGTCCTCTCCCTTTAGCGCCAATCCTATTCTCCTTAGGCTTAGGAGAAGTGATTGATAAATTATTTTGAAATTCAATTTGATTTGAATCTTTTATTATGTATAATTAAAAATTAATTTATTTCCCTCGAGGAGTTCCAAANTGAGCAAATAATTTATATTTTTAGAACGGTTATATAGGAAAGTATCTCTTATTTGTAGAAAGTCTTCTCGGGTAATCAATCAGCCGGCTGATTACCCGAGAAGACTTTCTACATTCCATACGCCGGGAAAGAACTAAGTCATTCTATCTCTTATTTATCTATTTTAAACCCCATTTTTTTCAAAATTGTGATAACTTGTTCTAACCATTTTTATATTTTTGTATCAGCATTTGAAATTTATCTGCTATAATCACTATTTGGAATATATTAGGATTTGAATTAAATTAACATTTGAATCATGTTATTGTATGAATCGTTCACACATTTGGTTTGTATTATCAAACAGGCTGTCTTTTGTTGTGGTTAAGATTTTCCCGTTAGGCGAAAGTAAAGTATTTAAATACTTTTGCTTGCTGTTTTACGATTAAAGTTCAGTGTACTGGTTCTTTTAAAAATCAGAAAAATTGCAATCATTACAGCTTTAAGAAAAGGTTTCTCTTTGTCGAAGGCATTACTACTCAATCGAAATATACCTTTTAATAATTTACTGCCCGTATCAAAACTTTGGAAACAGATACTAATATATTTAATCGTTATTTTTCATTCATAAGGTTTATAAAATAATTATGAATGTCTCAGATGAGATATATTTCTTATGAAATAAATAAAATTATTGGTGAGATACTAATATAAATTTCCAACACATCCAGTTCTCCTTGAAAGGGGTGAATCCTTGATTATCCTAAGCTACATTTCATAATAAACAGGGGGCGTGTGGGATTAATCCATACTTTCCGTTAGCTCATTGCTATGCCTTGGTTTACGCTGACGAGAACTCTTAGCAACTAAAGGTTATAATAACTCCTGTCGTCCACCCACAACAAATCGCTTATATAGCATAACATTTTCATGGGTAGTAGACATAATATCCTATTACAAAGTAGGAAGCGTCATAACATGTTATAATTATGAGCGGCAGAGGTTAATCTCATAGGAAAATATTCGCTTACGAAGGACTTGCTATTCTAGAGCCATCCTTTTTATAGCATTCTAGTTTTGTAAACGTGGAATAAATTTCTGTTTTCGAATCGAGATAAAGCTGATGACTTAAATGATCCTCAGAAGTTTACTCGTATTAAATGAGAAACAATGGACTTCGTATTTTCCAGTCGATTTTATTAACCGATAGGTTTCAGCCTTCAGGCATCATCACCTGATGATTGCTGGAAGGCCGAAACCGGTCGGTTAATAAATTTGTGTGGAAAATACGAAGTCAATTGTTTCTCAGTTAATAAATGGCGTACCACGAAGTAAGGTCCAATCATATTCATTATATTCGTAAGTTATCGTTACCGTAGTGCGATGAGAATATCAACCTATATCAAAGGCAACATTTACATTAAAAAATTTTATTTGTAAGTATATCGCAATTTGGCTTTCTTGCTTTTGGCGACGCTGGAGGGGAGTTTAAATTAACAATTAATTTTCAATCGCCTGGAATTCTCAAAAAGACGAGAGGGAAACCCCTCAAAAAGTCTCCCGTCATATTACATATTTAACAGGGAAAGGTTCCACTTTCATACCTTTACCTATTACATATCGTTGGCTAATTACAAATAATTTTATTGTATAGTAAAATAATTTTGCGGGATTTAACTTCAGGTCGGTAGAAGGTCTTTTATCTGAGCAATTATAGAGGCATTCGCCCCATGGCCCGGAGTTAGACATAGGTGAAGTATCGAAAGGTATGTGTTTTGAAGGTGGGAAGGTAGTTTGCATGGTTTAACGGACTAAAAGAGGGTCTCCAATCCGGCAATTGTTCGGAAAGGGTGGATATACTATTCATTCGTAATGGTGAGCTTATCTGAATATACAGACCACCCTACTTATGAACGATTTAAGTTCCTGAAAAAAGTTTTTAAAGTAAATTATTCGTAAGTCGTTATTTTACAATTTTAATAGAAATGGTGTAATAAAAATACTATTTTAACCTTCAAATTGGTGCTTTAAATTTGCGTTGATATTTGAGAATGGAATAGGAAGTTGTTGAGGCGTAACTCAAAATTCGGACTCGCAATAGTATTGCGGGGAGTATTTTAACTGCAAGGCAGCTGTTCGTATGGTCGAAAATTCGTGAGTAGGAAAACGTGTATTGGTGTGCCACCAAGAAAACCCAAAGGATAAACGTAGATGGAAAAATATAGCGATGAGGGGGATGGTGGCTCAAATGTAGACTGGCCCTTTGTTGTCTTGTTGTGTCTGTGAGGACCGTGGCGGTGGCATCTAGGGCGGAATCACCTCTCGTTTTGCCTACAAATCGTCCTGGAGCTCCGCGATAGATTGCGAGAAACCTAGTTCTATCATTTTAGAGGTTCCGGCCGGGAAATGGAGGCTCCGACAACGAGTCCGGATTCATCCCACTGTTTCACCTCCGTTTAGCCTTTCGCTTCTGGTTATTAATGTTTTCATTGCCTTGAACAAGTGGCCCGCTTAAAGCACTCAATAAACCTTGGTAATGTTGAATTATTCGTTTACCAAGAGAAATATCCCTTCCCTTGCACCATTTTTTATTGAGGAATGTTTTTTTATGTCATTACTCATTAAACAAGAGAATGGATATTAAATTGAGAGAACGGTGTCGTTATTTAAATCATCATATTCTCACTGAATCGAAATTTTATAGGTTATGAAATTTTATTAATAAATTCGGAAAAAATAGTTTTGAAATTCGAAAGACATTTTTTAATGCGCTAAAATTAACGCATCAGGCAATTTGTCTTGCTTTAATCCCTCTGGCTATCATTAATTCGACGTAGGGTGAAGATTTGTTGTAAATGAAACGATAAACTTGAATTTATCCTTCACGCCGTACAGTACAATTTTATTTACTTTTCAACAGTTAGATTTGAACGGGTTGATAAGTTACCACATTTATAAAACCAGCCATTGGACCAATACACAGGACAACAAAGAAAATGTAGTGAATAAGTTGAAAAGTAAATCAAGTATACAAGTCAAACATCTAAACCTTGTAAATGACCGTATAAGAGTAGATGTTCCTTTCGTCTGTAATTTACCTGTAGTGAAAGCGCTCGCGCTCTTGTCTAGTATTTATTTAACCCTTTCGGCGAGGTTAGGCTAATGCGCCTCTCACACCTAACCCAAGTATTGGAATCCGTACGAACTAGATTTAAAAAAGTTTCTAATCGTCTAGAAAATGATGTTAATATACAAGAATTATGAATGTGATTTTATTTTATTCGAATGCAGCAAACCACTGAACCATAACTGCCAAATAAATAATAATTTAAACTTAAATATTTTTTAGTTTTTCTGCTTCCATGCTTGCCTAGATACATTTAGTAGCAAGAGGTATATCAATATTAAATTTTGTAAATAACTACTTGTGGGCAGAATCAAAGAAAAATCATTAAAATTTTCACGTTATCATTCAAAATGGATAGTGATTCTAATTGGGATATAATATGAAAGGGTTAAATTCAGTATAATATTTACTTAGTTATTTTTTTATTTATATCCCAATGCTCACACAAACGTCCGTTTACTGGACCATAACGGTGGTGGGCTTCGTCGTTAGGAAATGGAAATCACGCAACGGATATTACACTTGAAAAAATAACTGGATCAAAGTCAGTTTCGGTAGCGTGGGAAGGGTGGGGTGGGGCTAATTTCGCCACAGGCGGTGGTTTTTCTTATCACCGAGTCGATCCTAATCAGTAGGCTATTATGCCGTCTCGGTTGATGTCTTCGCCGACAGCAATGAGTCCCTCCGGTTTCTATATCATCTCAAAAATGTTTCCGTCTTACCATAATTACAGCTTCGTGTAATGGCTGGTGCCGTAGCACCCGGGGTTACTGCTACCACCGAGATTCACCGTGCAATGTATTTTTGTGCAGAAAACCCCGCTTTCATTTATCGTTGCCCGTGGTCTTTCGTTACCCCTGTTTCACGATGCGAATAATTCGCCAAGATTTTTCCTCGAGGGGATTTAGATAATTCCTGACCCTTGTGCACATTCCACTGGGAATGTATCATCATTACCCATGAATGTCTTTTTTGTAGTTTGCGTATGTAAATGCTAAATTATATCTAATAGCTCACTGGTGGGAGGTACGAAAAAGTTCTGACGCAGCTAATATTAAATATATTGATGTAGATTTTACTTGAAGAATCCTTCATAGGAGCTCGACATTTTTCTAAAAAGTCTAGAGCAGGGGTGGCCAGCCTTTTGTAGTTCATGCGTCAGTTATTTCGGTTTAATTAGAGGTCCTTACAATCTATAATGATGTACCATAAAAATACTAATTAATAATTCTAAATGCGTGTCTAGAACTCAAAGGTAGCTCATGTTACGTGTGCCAGTATGTGAATGTGTGTATATATGTGTGCGAATGAGTAATATATTTATTTCATTTTTTCTTTCAGTTCGATTAGCGCGACTAATAATCTTGTAATGCGCCACCGTTGGCGGATACGCAATCGGTTGACCATTCCTAGCCTAGAGTAAAGATTTATGGTGGATTTTCCTCATTCTACGGACGTTCTTTTGGAAAAGTACCAGATCCCTTCAGTGTGAGAAGTGATTAATGTTATTTATTCATATAAACCTGTTAAATGGGTCGATCGAAATTCTAATACGTCTTAAATTTTCTTATGTAATAACTTTAATCTCATTCAAGTAATTGGGAGAAATTCGCATAACCTGGAGCAACATTTACTTATGCAAAAATTACGTCGTGAATCAGGTTTCATACAAGCTAATGTATAATCATCAATGGCCTTTCGTCTGTGTTATGAACGTATTTTGAATGGATATTAGCCAAGTATTTGCAGTATTGTGGATTGCTTTCTGTGATTTGCGGAAAGTTAACGATACCAGGTAACAAAGTACTACATACTCGTTCACTGGGCGTCCGCGGAAGGTGTAAGACACAGAATCCAATTCCTAATCGCAAAATTTTTATCAGTCCTCTACCACAAAATGTCATGACTGACATAAAAAAGGACAAATTTTGGTTGGAACTATCACTATTATTGTCACTCTCATGAAACTTAATAGTGAAAGATGTGCGATGAATTATTAGAAGAATAACGAAGGCTTTCAACACAACAAAGTACGTTAGCTTCTGCCAATACTTACAATAGAAGAAAATATATTAGAAATAACTATGGAAACATTGTTGTACTTTTACCACAATTAAACAAAATGGAAGAACGGAAATGAGAAAAATCGACGTGAGTAGGAATCGAAACAATCTCTTCAACTTTTTTTCTGGACAGATGTTTCAGCTGCTGAATTATCTTAATGTAACACTGTTTTTTTTACCTGCTTTAATGGTGATAGTGGAGGAAATCTCCTTAAAAATTAGTTCCTAGACCCTATCGGTGAAATCTGTAAGATAACGTGAAAAAATTTTAGGAATTCTGCTGTAGTTGTGTGGACCTTAAGGAAGGAGTACACGATAACGAGATCTCTTAAAATATTTGAAGTATTATTAAACAGTCTACGTCATCCAAAGACTCTCAAACTATGCCAGATTGCACTTCTATAACGTTAAAGCTATTCCACAAAAGTAACGCAATTCAAGTAAAGGGGTATACACTGTTTATGTTTTGATATATGGGTGTGAAACGTGGATCTTTTGAAAGACATCCTTGCGCAAGACCTTACGAGGACATCGAAAGATTAGAGGCGTTCGAGATGTGGGTATGGCGTAGAATGGAAAGGATATGTTGGGATGCTAGAAAAATAAACACAGAGGTAATAGAGATGGTTGGGGGAGAGAGGGTTTTAATCGAAGTAATAAAACGTCGACAGAGGGAATGGGTGGGCCAAATATTGAGGGGATAGGGATTGCTGAAGAATGTCGAGGGAAGAATACAAGGGAAAAAGCAGAGGGGAAGAGAGAGACGAAAGTTGTTGGATGACATAAAGGGTTGGGTTGGTTACCGGGAGGTGAAGGAAATGGCGATTGGTGGAGAATATTCAACCGAAAGGTAGAAAACTTATGATGATGAAGTTGTGTAATACCTTGTTTTGGAAACTGGAGAACCTGTTGCGGGTGGTTGCTACGTCATGCAGCTATTATGAAAAAGAAGAACTACTTAACGGGTACGTTTCCCGCGAATATAAACTGTTATTTTAAGATCCTCGCTGTCGAAAATAACTGCTTTTCTATCCGTCCACTTGGGGACGTCCACCGAACAAGTGTTGCTAAAATGTTGAGCCTGCAGAGTCCTAAGGAATGAACCACTCACGCGAAACATGATCTGGATGAGGGCTGGTTTCTTTTAATTCCACCGCCATCCCAAATCGCTGCGTTCACTGCGTTATGGTACGCAATCTTTCTCTCGAGAGTGTTCGTTTCACACATTCGCTGCCGCTGACGTACATGTGCGTCAAGTCGGACTTACCCCACAGACCGTAGACGTACAAATGCGTCGTTACTGTCGGAGTTTTCCCTTGGTGTGGTTACTGTTAGTTTTAGTTTAGAGAAAATTTCTTTGAAGAGGCACTCACTAAAGTTCTTGTCTTCATCGGAGAAGCGTAATATAATTTTTGAGCGGCGATTTTCTTAAGGTTACGTTGCGTTGTCTTGTGCATTAAGTAAATTAGTTTTTAATACATTTCTTAGCTTAAGATCCGCTCCCTTACCATTTAATTAATTCAATTTTGTGGAGAAATGGACATGAAAAAAGTTTGACGGACTCGAACCCGGGTCACCCAATTGCTGGTTAGTTGAACTTTTCATGTCTTTTACAGTTGACTTTTTTCATGTCTGTTTCTCCTTGGAAATTTTACTAGGTATGTACAGGCCTTGTCGTGCCAAGTCACCTAAAATCTTTTCCTTCAATTCTGTGTTTTTATCCTAGACTTTTTTGGTTGTTTCGCAAAGTTGCTTATTTGCCTCTTTTTGGAAAGAAATCGGACTTCTATTTCGGATATTTGACTGTTGATTTGATACTTAGTTCAGTCAGTTTGTTGTGTGGTATTTTTCTTTACTTCTGTTCCAATAAAATTCTTACTTTTATTTTCAAACTGCATTATTCTCTTATTTTCAATTGTTTACTTTAAAATAGTTATTTTGCACGATTTTAAAATGCACACTGTTTAGAATTGTCGTTTTTTAACGCAAAAACAAACAGCAAACAGAAGCAGACATGCCTTAGTCAATTGCTTACTTTAAAATAGTTACTTTGCACGATTTTAAAATGCACACTGTTTGTAATTGTCGTTTTTTAACTCAAAAGTAAACAGCAAACAGAAGTAGACATGCCTTAGTAATTTTCGTAAATTATACTAAAGGAAAATAACTTATTTTTTGGATCAAATAGTAATAATAGTAATAGTTTGATCATGCAGTAACGCTATCATATTGAGAACATTACATTCGTGGATTATAATGCTAAATTAAACTTTTAAAAATTTTGGCTCCTTATGTCACCCACAATACATCGGCAGCGGATGCGTTAAGCTCGTGCTATTTTTCTTCTCGGGGACCGTTACTCACGTCGCTCGTGTTTTAAATGCTCGAAAGAAAAGAACGGGCAGGTAATTACTAACTGTCCCTGCCTCTCAAAGCTGTCAGCGGCGACGTTTCACGGAGTCCGGTATTCCTGTCCGGTGGTGAACAACTTTTATAACAGCCCCCGGTCGTCATCCGAGATGTTGTAACATCTGGAAAGCTGAAAAAAATTAGTACGGTCATGTTCACCTCGTAACTCCGCCAAGGAAACAAAAAAAAAAGGCTCGGCTAATTCTTTCTCTCACGGACATTGTCGTTTGCCCGATAATTATTAAATAAATCTTTCCCGAAATTTATAATTTTGGCCTGTCACGAATTTTAAGCTCAGACCTTGTTGCCGTATTACTTGTTATTGTCCGCCGGTTGCCATGCATCAATCCAAAATATATCACGTTTTTGCGAGCATGCGTCGTGGGCTGCCTTTCAGGGCCTCAATTATGCCGAATCGCTAAGGACGAGCTCTCCAGTTTCTCTGATTCGCTCGCTTTTACCCCTGGGGGATGTGCCGTTACTCTTCCAGAGGTCGATTACGAAATTATGCGTTCGTCTCCATCTCAACTCTTCTCGTCTTACAATTATATGCCCTGCGACGGATTTCAGTTAAATTCTCTCTTGTGAAGGTGACGTTATACGGATTAAATTCTAGTGATCAGTGGCGTATCCAGAATTTTCGCTTTGGGGGGCTGAACTTAAGTACCAGTGATCTCCCTTTCATGTAGTGCAAACTGATCGATTCTCATCATCAGAAACTATTGACTATAAAGAGATGATTTAAGCGACCAAATATTTGTTTAATAAGACCCCTGAGAATTTGGTTCCACATAAATACCTGTAGAAACTTTGGGGGGCTTAGGCCCGTCAGCCATCTCCTTGGTTGCGCGTCTGCTAGTGGTACATATTAAAAATACAATTGTAATTAGAATACGAAAAGTAGGCCATTTTAAATCCAATGGTGCCTCACTTAATATCAACTCCTTAGTATTAATATAAAAGAAGAAATCTTGATCGTTGTGTGTATAGTAGTTATGGTAATTTTACAGTAAATAAACTGCACTGGTACTATTGTTTCATTCACCACCCGCAACTCTCTATCGGAGCAATTTAAGACTGTTATGTTGTGTCGCTACTACTCAACTTTGATTTGTTTACGTGTTTACTTAAACAAGTTTTGAAATAGCTTAACTTCTAATGTTTAAAGACGCTGCTTTTCTGAATAAATACGATATAAGGCAAAGAAATGGCTGTAGTTCACTTAAGTATATGCAAACAATGTAGACTTTTATATTAAAATCTACTTACCTAGACTTGTTTGCAG
Source organism: Ladona fulva (assembly GCA_000376725.2). Classification (NCBI taxonomy): domain Eukaryota; kingdom Metazoa; phylum Arthropoda; class Insecta; order Odonata; family Libellulidae; genus Ladona; species Ladona fulva. The sequence goes on along the minus strand of KZ308484.1, from coordinate 177,022 downwards.
TATGGTGCAGATCACCTTCGGTTAGCGGTTTATAAAATCGTAGATGGTAGGAATTTTAGTGGAAGGCCTTGGTTGAATTATGAGAGACAGGTGATGGCAAGTGATAAAGTAATGAATTACGTGGAAATGAAGCGATTGGTTAAAGACAAGACGGCCTGGAGAGATGCTACAAATCAATCTTCGAATCAGTTGCCCATGGTGATGATAGGAATAAGGAGAGATTCTCAAGACTGAACTGTTTTTGCAATGAAAGACAGCCAAACAGGTTCATTTTGGCATGAAAAGGACTTCATTTCATACCCTACATGTATATAGAAGAGAGGCCGGAATTGTTAAGCGGATTGGAAAGGAAGTTGAAAGGGTTCCAACGAAAGGATGGGGAATGGAATAAAGCAACGGGTTAATGAGGTAGTGATGGAAAGAGGAAATCATTTGAATGGAAGAGAAAGAGGGTTTAGGCGGAAGGAAATGGATAAGAGGGAAGGAATTTCGCTTGGATACAAGATACTCAGGCCCCCGAATAGCCAAGTAACCCGTTCGTTCCGTTCGCCTTCGGCGGAAACAGTAAAGTGCGTGATGTAAAGGTAAAAATAGGGAAGCTACCTGAATTAATATGGATGGCGTGGAGAAACGTTCTGCCGGGATAGCTCAACGGACAGAGCACCCAACCGGCAATGTTTGATCCCAGGTCCCATCAGACTTTTTTTCAAGTCCATTCTTATTTCTTGTGTTCCCTGATTTATTATTCTTTCCTCTTCCTTTATATCTATGAATTATTTAATGATTTAATGCTTATAATGTCTTTAATTTGTAATTATTAATAATTTTTGTTACTTATCGCAATTTTTTCTGTATTTTTTTTGTTGAAATCATTTGCTACTTTCAAGACATTCTAACTTGTTGACAGTGAATCATTGTTCATACATTACAGTCACGATTTTATTGACAAAATATGATTACTTATATGTTTTATATACGCATATATGACAAGGAACAATTTCTAATATTCCGTATAGTGAATTAATTTGTATATATTACCTGTTATGTTACCCTTTATTGACAATGATGTTTCTGCTATGTATTACAAACTTTAAAATCTTCTATTCAATGTCTACCACTTATGATACAATCTTTATCACTCTTTCCTGTATCTTTCGCAGGTTTCTCACATCCCCCTTCTCTTCGTGGGTGTTTTCCTGCAGTGGAGATACTTTTTCTGTGCATAATATATCACAGTTTTTTACTCCTCCACGAAAACACTTTCTTCCCTTCTTTTATTTTCTTTCGTATCTTTCTCTCACTTTATGACAAGGGTTAAATGGAAGATGGGACTCTTTAGTCCCAATTTCGCCCAATAAAGACGTTTATTATTATTATTATTATTACTCTTCCTAGGGTTTTTCCTGGGTGCGCACCATCTTGCGCAAAATCACCCTTACCCGTTTTCCTGTGTTTACTGGTCGTGGGAGTCAATTCGCTGATCACTTGTATCTCCCTGTCCCTACGTTGGCATGAGGAGGCTTTCTTTATTGCAATGTCGCATATATGTATTTAAGTACCATATTAAGAAACTATTTGGCTGCATATGAGCTCGTAACCTCGAACTTGAGTGGTATATTGCCTACATTAAAATAGTTTCAAGTCGAAATTGTGCGAAAAGAAGTAACATTTTAAAACGATGTTATCCAAAATAGAATATTTTGGATAATGGATGTATGGTAGATGAAATGAAGCAGATGTTGATACCAAGAAATACAGCATTTCTCAAATTAATGGGAATTATTTCGATTTTCTTTGCGCCGATATCCGGTAATCCGGAACGCCCCGTTTGTTCTCCGTATGCGAGTTCCATCTACGGCTTACTGAATGTTTTTAAACCGCTAAATCGATATTTTTGGGTCAACTATTGTAGAAATAAACGATAAATAAATACTAAATTTATTTCTTTATTGATTGGCAAAAAACATTGATTCAAAGAAAACTGCAAGAATTCCCAGTTTTATTATCATTCGTTTTCCAGACCTTGATTGGATTAAACCCCGATAAAATCCTACTGTCCGGGATTAGTGTTAATCCACCGTGAAAAGTTTTACATTCACTTTCCGCCAACTTTCTTCTTCCAGGCGTATTGGATTGTCGCGCGCAATTACCTCGTAATAGATACACGTGGCCGTCAGAAATTCAGGTCTTCGTCATAATTTCGGACGGGGAATGTCCAATATTCTTCGTGCGGTGAGGTCATACCACCCAAAGCCCTGTTTTTTCCATCACGCACTCGAATCCTCAGATCGCTGGAAGTCACCCGCGGTGTGGGCGTAACCTCAGCCTTCAGCCGTACTTTATCAGCATGGCATTCGCTATTTTTTCCCTTAATTTACGTCCTCAAGGAATGTTCCCATACCATCGGAGGGGGTTCGTGCTTATTACCTTGGATTACCGTGGCAGTACTGTATTATTTTAGAATTCAGCACGGAGATTCTGCGAGAGATGAAATGCCGATACACCATAGGACCGGGCAATGTAAATACAGTGATACCTCGGATAACGAAAGAACCTTCCAACGAATATTTGGAATATTTGGCTGTTTTCGGACTCTGCTAACGAATATGGATTCGGCTAACGAATGTTTCAGTGGATGTGCGCGCTAACAGAAAGCAGCAACAATGAACGGGCGGGCCCCAGTATCCAGTATCTTATCTTTTCCGTCTATATGTGCGTGGCATACGACCACGTCACATAGGGGAGCACCCTCCAACCCAAATGTGTTCTTATGTTCAAGACAGCGAGAAAAAAAAAGACTCCTGGTTACATCACGTTTCGGCTAACGAAGATTTCTGCTAACGAATTTGATTCCGGAACGAATTATCTTCGCTAGTCGAGGTATCGCTAGATGTTGTATTTAATCGGCATCCCTCGTTACTAATAGTGTTTTTGATTAATTTTGTGTTTTCGCCCCTATTCTTTTGTGGCTGTTTTCCCGCATGTTGTTTGAGCAGGTTTTTCTTTGTAGACCTTCAGATGAGGAGTTCTCCACCATAGCCCAAATCTTTCAGTGTTTATTTCTATCTAGTTAAAATTTATTTATCCACTAGTTTTTCTGTTTTTTATCTTTCAGTTGTACCAATTATTTATTAGTTGTACCTACTACATTGGCACTGCTACTATATCTTGATTAATGAAAAATTTATCATTTGTCTTTTGATACGGGATGGAGAAAAATATTTCTTTCGTATAATTTTGTCTCAGTCTTCATGGCTGTGATGATGAGGTATGAGTCAAGTTGAATAATAGCATTGATGAAGATTTCTCCTTATGCAATGTTACGAAAAGTGTTACTCGTAAAGTCATTGTGCTTCCTAACTTGGGCATGTTATGCTTATAGCATTCTGGCTCAGTGATGAAAGCAAGGGCAAACTACCTCACTCCTCATCTTGCCTAGTAAGCCTCATTTCCCTCTCTTAGCTATTCGTAGCTGATGGTGGAGGGGATGAGGTTACAACCGGCCTTCAAGCTGAATATTTTACAGACCAACGATATTAGTCAGTTTGTCAGTATGTATAGATTTATTTGTGTAAATGTGAGTTAATTGTTTTTTAATAGCGTAAAATTATCATGTGATATTTCCAGAGGTGGAAAGGAGGCCATTTTCGCTCAACCTCGCCGTAAAAGTAAAATATCAATCATAATAACTTAGATCGTTCGACCTGGAGATGGAAGAATGATGCTTGAGGCGAAAATGGAATTGAATCTGAGGTGGCTCACCACTGCTCGTGTTGGAAGCTCGGAAAAGCTCTGGCGAATCTCGTGTTTTCTCGCCTCCGTCCTTCTGCGAAGAATGGGTGTGTTTCTGTCCACCCCCTCCAGCAAGGAACACGAAGCACTCCGCGACTCTATCCATAAACATATTTCTCGGTTTTTATTTTGCGTTTGATTTACGCGGGCGTAAGGTTTTAAGGGGCGCCCTTCGCGTGGGACCCGGTGTTGTTGCGCCAGTAATAGATTCGCGTGTGTTAGACTTGGAAACAGACCTGGAACAGGACCATTATCGCGCTCGCGTGCCACCCGTGACGTCGGTCGGAATCATCGGAAAGTTTTTCTCTTTTATTTAGAGCATCGTAAACTTCATCTCCAGGTTGGGGCTGAGACTTTATGGCTCGCAGGGTATCATTTAGATCGATAAGAGCCGTTTACGGTGAAGAAGTTAAGCCTTATTGGGTGCTCCCTCGTTAATATGCGAATCTCTTTACAGTTACTACCTGTGCCGGTTGTGTAATCGGGTTCGAATGGTTTCCTTGATTGGAACTTGCTTAAAATCAATGCTTTGAAATGGAAGGCTTAGTGTGGTGTGAAAGAAATGGGAGTACACATTCATGATATTCAGCTTCATTCATGATAAATAATCTATCAGGGGAAATATGAATAGGAGGTGGATACGTGCTCGAGAACTATTGTGAAATTCGATGGATTGTTTCCAGAAAAATAGTATTGCGGTTACTGTTGCGGAATGCAAATCCATCGTGTAAGCGTAAAAATGGCATCCAATGGCCTTGATCGGCTTCAAATGATTTTCTTACAAAAATAATTCCAAAAGCACTTCGTATTTTCCACAAATTTATTTAAAGACGACCAAGGATTCGACCAAGAATCCCTTCCTCAGGTACACTATATGGTGAAAAGTCTAGGTCGAAACCGTCGTGTTTAAACGAATTTGTGAGAAGTACGAAGTGCATACGTTTGGAATTATTAGATGCACAATGCTGGGCCAGAACACCTGGAGCGTATGTGATTTTCTTACTAGGGCTGGCCAACTTATCACCTGCTGCGATCGACTTTGATACAAGTCGTTCGATTGCGATCGACTGGAAGAAACAAATTTCAGCGTTTACAGAAACAAAATTGACTGACGGTCGTATTCTCCTGGATAGCCAGGTGGGCGTCGTGTTCGAATTCGGCGAAAGCGGTCCCGGATTTGATTCCCGGTGGGGGCCCACGTGCGAAATTACCTCAGCTTCGAAGCCCTTTTCACAATACTACTACTTATTTTTGTGCCTTCTTCTGTATTTGTCAAATCTACGGAAAACTATAGTCAATTTGTAATTATACGTATATGCATAGTTAAGTTAAACAATGGAAACAATCAAATTATTCAGAAATGAAGAACCTTCTCGATGACGATTCACGATCGAGCGAATATCTGCCGAAGATTGATAGGTCGATCACGATCGACCTGCTATCCCTGCCATCGCTGCTACATACCATTCTTACTCCAACGGATTATATTTCATGTATATCTACTTATTCGTATTTTATTTATTTATTAACTTACAATTATTGAAAGCATGGTTGCATATGCAATCAAACATTTCACGTTCTGCGTGAATTACATTTATTTTTTATTCTGCTTACTAAGTTCAGTTCACATCTCTCTCACTTAATTATTTTCCTTGTACATACCTTGCGCCGTGACACACAAAGATTTATGTGCGTGGGCTCTCCTAATGTAAGGGTAGACGGATGGTTTAGTGACCGAATCAAGCAAAATATGTAACGGTCGAATGGAAAACATTTCTCTCATTGCTCATTTATAACATCAGATTTAAGTCTACTTTCGAGATACATCAAGAACCTTCTTATCAGCTTCTAATTTTATATTACGACAGAAAGTTGGAAGAAAAACTGTTTACCTTCGCTTCTGTTAGCAACAGCAAGTACCTTGGCGTTATATAAAATGGGAATATATTATTACTCATATCAATGACCATACCACGTCGATGTGAAGATTAAACCATGCGTTGGGAAGAAATAACTGCTGTCCGCAAAGTGTGAGCGATGGAGAAACCTGCCGAGTATATTCATTTGAGTGACATGTTTTTGCTCAGTACAGTCATGAAGGAGCCCAAGGAAACAGCATTTATTGACGCCATATCGCATTAAATCATTCCGCTGATATATTTATTTTCTCGTAGTCCGCGAGTGGTAATCTGAGAATATGTCGAGGGGTGGTGCTCGTGGTGACCTTTCTGTTAATCATTCAAACATCTCATCTCTCTTAACGATATACCTTCTATTCTGTCGTAAGAGATACTATTATATTGCAAAATGAGTACCTATGTTAATGGCATGGTTTGCCAAGAATGGTTGCATGATCTATGCGTATATTTCGGTGGTTTCCCTACGTTTATTTTGAATGAGTAGCGAGGTTAGATGGGAGTGATAACGCGTTAAATCTCACTTGCGCGCTTCGAGTTTTCTGAGGGAAGCTGAATGGAAACTTATTAAATAGAAGACTGCTCTTCAATCCGCAAACTTCGCTTGCTATAAGAACGCACGGATAACAGAAGATATGCTAAATCCCTCTGTACTATAATGTTGATATTATTAGAATAAAGTTTCAGATTGTTATTATTATATTACTAACCATAATTATGGGAAAAGTTTTGTTCATTTACAGCTAAAAGTGTAACTAAGTGGGCTCCCAGAAAGCTAATAGGTAGTGCGGTAAAGCGGTCCTGGGTTCGATTCCAATTGGGAGTCCACATTTGTAAAATTATCTCAGCTGTCGAAGCAGTACTAAACTATACTAAACACTACCATGTTCTTGTTCTAGCGTCTATTTTCCTGGTTTTTCTCTCAGGATCAGAACGGTATATTCTACAGGTAGGACACATAATATCGGTACTTCTTGTAACAATAAGAACCTACTTTGTCTGAATTCATTAAGCTTTGTTAATATTCTTTAAAATAGAAATTTCTATCCTGCTTTCTGTAGCATCTGAGTAATGCTCGATAAGTCGTAGCGATTCTTCACATAACGTATTTCTGGTTGCGTGCATTTTATACGTAAAGAAGTATTTCAGCGGTTCACTGACTTATGTGGGTCAATCCAATTATTTAGGATTTTGATGGAAGGAATATTGATTTTTTTGTTGCGGTGCGATGTTGTAGTCAATGTAGGAATTGCTTAATTGGGTCGAATCGGTTGTGTAAAGTTATTAGGTGGTGTATTTACGCGTTTGGGTTGGTTAACTACGGGCGTGAATGTGTTGCCTGTATCATCTGAACTCAGCATATCGTCACTTACCGCATTGCTGTGTTCAGTGACGACTGCAGGTGATGCAAGTGTGTGGTGCGGTGGTGTTTCCGCGTGTTGGGTTGTTTGCCGGTGAGTCAGGATGAATGGAAGAGTCCGTAGGTTGACGGAAGGTGATCGGATGAAGATATGAGGTTTAGAATCGATATTGTTTTGATAAGATGAAGTCGTGTATTCGTGATGATGGATGATTCCACCGTCCACCCTCCGAGGACAGCAACGATGACGGTGGAGGAGAGAGATATGGGATGGTTTATGCTGTTTCTTCACTTTCTAATCAGTATTATTTAATCACTGTCACTAAATTAGAAAACTTATCGACTCGGATTTATCTCAGTGTCGATTGAGCGTGCTCGATACCACTGAGTCATGTCCTTACCTAATCGCTGAAATCCTTATGCGCACACCGTATATACTTGTTTATAGGTCGACTCGAGTTTTTGCTTCCGATTTTCAATTTTTACGTTCGTTTATTTCTCGTGTCCTACAAATGACTGTGCTTATCAAGATGTTTATGATCGATGTTTATTTCGGTCGTTTCAATTTATCGGCCGGAGCTGTATGTAGCGGATTTTTTGTGTACGTTTTATTCACGTCTCAAATAACATCTTGTTTGGAGATGAATATACTGTAAATACGTATAAATACTGAGTGTAAATCTTTTTCCTCTTGACGTTCTGCTTTCTTGACTCATATATGTATGCGGTAATTAAGAAAGGCTAACTTCTACTCAGGTGGAGGAAGCCTAAAATAGCCTGATTTCGGCCCGAACAAGCATCCATGAAAGAGAAAAAAAAACGTTATAAAAGCGAGACGTTCGCTATAAATAATTCATTCTCGGATTGCCCTCGTTAAGAGTCAAACCGCCCCCTTGTGGAGTTTGGCCCCTGGTCGAAAACAGCAGGAGTCGTTTCGCCACGTCTTACGATCCGCCCTAGAAAACGTCATTCATGGCACATTTCAAATATCAGATGTTAATGTTTACTCATGATTCAAACTCAACCAATTAAAATTATCAGTTATGCAAAGTTGTTGTCTTGCGCCTTGGCTTGGCGCATTATGAAGATTTTGGTTATAAAATTCATAGTTCATCGTGGCTACATTGTTATGCCATGTTTTAATCGCGTCATTACCAAATTGTTATTTTTGCAATATTTTTCTTGAAGCGAAAAGGAATGAATCATTGTTGAGAGCTACGTTGGAACTGAGATGTACCTTTTAAAACGATTTAATTCTGTTGGATGCGAATGCTTGATAAATTTAGAGAAAGTACATTCACGAAATAATTAGATGCGAGGACAAGTCTTTTAGGGACTCGTTCTTTCCGCGAACGATACGCGATAACAATAAGCTAAAGAGGCAACTCGAACGCTTGCTGTTTACAACCTCTGCCACTCGCCGAAAGGCGGCTTGAAAGGTATTAATGTAGATGTAAAATCATGGATAGAAGAGTGGTTGACCAGGAACATACGTTAAAAACGAGACATTCCAGATTAAAACAGGACGTATAGTGTGCCTACCTAAGACCAAAAATGGCAATGGCAAACCATTTTTGATCTTAGGTAGGCCAGGTACTGGAAAACTGCTGGTAATCGACTACATGACACTTAATGTCTTAGGGTGTTTGCAGAAGTGAATAAAGGCTCCATTTGAATCCGTTCGCAACCTAAAAATCACTAGTTTTCTACTTCTATGCTGGATTATACCGGCTAAGAGAACTGACCAATCTTATTGCTTTTGCGGTAGCTGATAAAATCCCTACTACATGTCAGAATGTAGCTAGGAGCCCATGTTTTATGGGCGTAGCTGCAGAAATCCTTACCAGTAGACGTATGCGATTGTTGGGAATACGTCCCTGTTGATGAATATAGAACGCTCACATGAATTACTTTCGACTGCGAAAGATGTATTCGACCAGGTGACGGAGTTAATAAGGGCCGTGTGTTAATATCCGAACCGCCCTAAGACACGAAATTAGTTTTCGATCGATTCTTTTGTAAGCGAGAGTCCAGCGGCAAAAGTCGTTCTTATTGGTGCGGAAAAAAAAATGGAACGGGGTCAGATGAAGGCAGGTGGGAGTTTATGCAGAGCGATTCCGCCTATTGGTTCTTTCCATTGGTCAGTATGTAGCTCAAATTGGCGAGCGTATAAATATTTTTCGAAACTGTTATATTTTTCGGGTAATCTTGACATCCTTGGGCGGTGACTTAATATTCACGTTTTATGTAATATCTCTTAAGGGGTGGTTTTGAAATTGGCGATGTCCGGAATGAATTGTGGCTTTAATCGAGGAAAATGAGGTCTTCATAAGAGGGGTTCCAGTTTCCATGTATGGCTGCGAAAACGGCCAACTTTCGATTGTGAGGATGACGGATGATCGAAGGTTATTGAAGGAGAAATTAAATATTGAAAGTATTCCAGCAGGCTACGGCATTGATGGTACATACGTGAGTTTAGGAGGTTGCTCAAAACGCATGATGGAGCTTTTTCGGAAGGGCATGGAATAAATGGTCCAATAAATAGCCTAAAGCAGGACTGTGACTAGAACTATAATATGCAATAAACGCTCTCGGAATTAGCTATTATTTTTCAATAAATAGAGGTGCGGGTAATAAAAATCTTAGGCGTGACTTTAGCGTAAACCTAAGCTCCGCTATTTTCTTTTTATGGTGTAATTAGACGGCTAGTAGCATTCGGAAATTTTTATTGCGACATTTTAATTAAATTTGAAAGATACCAAATTTTCAAATATATGAGAAGATACAAAGGCAAGAAAACTCGAAAATTTAGGTTCCAAATTGACTACGAACACTGTTATTCGTGAAACACATCCTAGGCATCAGATTGTTCTGGTAGGTTAAACATTTTAATGTTAATGATAGATTTAAAATATTTGTTGATTTTTCGATTCGTCGAAATTATTTCGATTCTCATTGGATTTATGCTTATTAAATAAAACAGCGTGTAATCACTAGAGACCCTTATCATTGCTGCATTATTTCTTTTCTCCTTACTTTTTCTTTTGAGATATATACACCGTATTATTTGTATGTACGCTGTTCTAACAAGGGAACCTTTGCCACTGTTCATCCTTTGCCGGATATCAAAGATGCATTCAAGAACAGGCTCATTAGATAAAATTTTACCGGCCGCGGTGGCGGAGTGGTTAGCGAGCTAGCACGCTAGCGCTCCAACCCCAAGGTCCCAGGTTCGAATCGGATTTTTCCGGTTAGGGAATGGTCGTGTGTGTTTCGTCCATTGTTAATGTTGAAGCCCACCACTGTAATTGTCCAATATTGGATTTTTGTGGGGGCATTGAGAAATAAATAAATAAATAAGCCCCAACATGTTTCAGTTTTTCCTAATGTATCCTAGTTTCCAAATAAAACGATTTAAAAATCAGCCTCAAGTACGTTAATTTGAAAATGACTACTACCACAGCTGAACGATAATCATCGGTCTTTTTCTTCCGCAAATTTTATTCCTTTCCGTGAATATCGATTTTATTGTTCCATTTTATTGTTCCAAAAACAGCAACTATTTGCTGTTTTTACGCCTGATTTATTTTTGCCTGAGTAATACTTATAATCTAACCGGTATCAAAATAAATTATTCATCGACGGCGATATTTTCAACGCATATTCTCGCGAATTCATTGTACTTCTGTACGCACCTATTTGGAATCGTTCCGTTGTGTTAGTAGTCATTTTCAAATTAACGAACTTAAGTCTGATTTTAAACTCGTTTTATTTAGAAACAAGGAACCGTTAGGAAAAACTGGAACATATTGTGGTTTATTTTTTGCCAAAGAACCTATTCTTGAATGTATCATTGAGATCCGTTTGGCAGCTGTAAAGGTTCACTTGTAAGTATTCTTCACAGAAGATGACTCAGAGATGACTTCGTCTGTCGCATAAATATGAAAGTTAAACCATGCTTGTAGTCTAGTTTAATGGTCGGTTCCCGAAGTTTTATTATTCGTGGGATGCACTCGACGCCTTCCTTTCTTCAGCTAGATTTTCAATTATTTACAGAAGACGTTAACATTCCTATCGTTTCGCGCGTAGATTGCTATCTCTCTTCGTTTTATTCCTGCAATGCCCCGAAAAAATCAAATCTCCGCTCCTTCATCGCTCGTTTCCATCCTTACGGCGGAGTAAACAGAACTATTTCGATCTCCTTTGTGAATCCTGTGGAACCGAACGTTAAGGAAAAACCTGTGTGAACTTTGCTTTTTTCTTATCCACATTCTGCATGACTTTCCGGATGTGCGTTGAAATAGTTCCTAACATCCGATGAGGAACGTAAGTGCGCATATCTCTACACACCTTAAAGTAAACTAGCCAAAAGTATGTGTCGATAATCTCTGCTGCACTCCTTTTTATTAAATGTGTGTACATATTTTTTATCTCTTTTTTCCACGACCCTCTCTTCCTTGTGTGGGTTTTTCCTGCATCACGCATCTCACGCGATAAAACTTCGCATGAGGTGTTTTCCTATATACCGAAGTCTTTTTTTTGAGCTTTAAGTTTTAACATAATATAGCTAGTGATCATTTAATCGTGATTTTATCTATGTAATGCACTTGTTTGTAATGACTTCAGGGGTCAGGTAGTAGCGATAGAGGCCTGTAAGGGCTAACCCCGAAGGAGAAAAATGGTAACAACGAATCCCCGTATTAGCTTTCACCAAAATATCGTTTAGTGTAATACTTGTGCAATCTATACTTTCATAAATTTTGATGTATATCGTTTTAATAACGAAGTTAAACCATAAAGAATGTATACGGTATAAGTTCACAATATAACCGCTCTTTGCATACGTTAACAGAGCTGAACGTACGCCAACGCTATGAGAGCATAAAATATGGCGTTAGAAAAGCTTTTACGGCACCCTAAACTGCGCATTACTTCTTGAAACTCTTATTTTTTTCGGTTTTTCCTCGAAACGATGTCATGAGCTATCAGATTTTTCCCAAATGCTGTCGTTTTCTCATTTGCTTCCTTCAGCCAAGGAGCTTTCCTACACGAGTAGGATTTTCCTCTTATTCGAGATCTCCGAGGCATTTCCGTCAGAAAAAGATGAGTCTTCGTCTAGTTTTCCGTGAATCTTTTTTTTGTGTTTCCTCCCGTATGAGCTCGCACCCGACTGGAAAATTGGCAATGAATTTCAAATTAGGTTCGAGGCAAAAATGTCTCGAAAGAATTCGACAATCCTAGTAGGAGCTGAGAACACTTTTGCAAGAAAGGAATTGGTCGCTTTTCTGGTATTCTGGTTCATCGCGTTACACGTTTCGTTTTTTAGTAGAAACTACTCATCTTTAGGCAGTCTTGGATGTTTGATAGAGTCTCATGTAGCGGATATAGTTTCAGTCTTAACTTATAATCAATAAAACAGTAATGGATAGAATAAATTAATTTATACTGAACCGCAAAAATTACAAAACACGACTGGTTTCGATGCATGGCATCATCATCATCTCTCCATTAGTGTTTTATAGAGTCTCATCTGTTTGATACCACCAAAATATATTAATGTAGATTTGGTTAACACTTTCATATACAAGTGAACTGAATGAAGGAGGGATAAAACACTCAATGATGCCTCCGTAATTACTGGGAGGAAAACAGTCAAGTTTTTTCATCTTTTCTGGAAAGGACTGTTGATTTTCTTTCGAAGAAGGGTATTATGTTTTAAATTGCGCTAAATATTTGTTCTTGAGTGAAATGTTTTTGGATTACTCTGAGAATCTTCAGTAGATTTATTAGGTTAGCTCACCATCAGTATATATAGAAAATTAATCTTACGATGATATATACTTATGGTGATAACTTTTGATACTGACCAACTGATAATGATACTTTTCTCCCCCACACCTTCACAAAGGATGAAAGCACGACCATCCGCCTCTAATCTTCATTTCTAATGGTGGAACCCTTGAGATGGAGACTTCGTTTCCGAAATGCGCTTTGGGTAATTCCTGGAAATCGGTTATCTGATCTTCCCGTTTGCCTCCAAACGCGAATTCCATCTGTCGACATTCGGCTTACGGACAGTTTTTAAACCTTTGAATCTTGCTGTATCTAATCAAGGAAGTATTCGAGTAAGCGTAAAGAAACCGAGCAATGTTTAGAAACATAGAATAACTGTAGGAGAAAGTAATGGCTATTATGAGAGACGAGTTAGCTTTTCTAGTAATTGAAGAATATTATGTTTCTATCAGAACAACAAATAGTCAAATCATGCAACGAGGTTTGCAATTAAAGTAAAAATTAAATTCATTTGTAAAGAGATAAATCTTTATTTATATGTGAGGTCAGTTTGTGGTCTGAAAGTAAAGATGTGAGCGTGAAAGAGCAGTTGTCGGCAGGCGTTGGCGGAATTTCCAAAGAACCAGTGAATATTTTAGGAATGGTAGTTTATGGACGCGTGAATAGATTGCCATGAAGCCAAGTGTCTCCCTCAATAACCTTAGGGAATAACAAAATATCCAACGAGCGCCTTTATTATGAAACAGCAATTGCGAAATAATGCTGCCCTTTAGTTTTGCTTAGCATTCTTTTTAGGATACCAAAGGCTAAATGTAATAATCGTCATGTTTGACAGGTGGAAGTGTCAGAAATGTTTCCAGGTGATTTAATCGAAATCGCAAAAAAACTTTCTTTCTTTACTGTGCAAAAGCGGGTACTTCGACCCAGTTCGATCGAAAAGTTGGAATCTAGGTCCACTGTGAGGTAGTGCTGACTCAATATCTTCATCATGCTGTAGCTGGAGTCGTTTGCTGTAATTTTGCGTAGAAATATTCCGTGGTTGGCCTTCGGAAGCCCGAATCATGAGGGTGTGTAAAGCGCCGATTTATTATAACTTCGGATTTTCGAGCACCGCGTCGCCAGTATTCTTCTGTACTGGTTAATAACTTATATTCAAGATGCCGGAATGTCAAAATTCGAGCGTCCGAGAAATCGAAATGAGGCAGCATATTTGTGGGACTTTTTGCGTTCCAGTCTAAATAAAACGAGTCCTTCACGACTTCGTTATTTTCTTCGAATTAAGCTCAATGTCGTTTTGGTAATAATTCGCTGTTAATGTCCCCTTCAAATCTGAAATAACACTATAAAATTCAACGATCTTTCATCGGTTTTAATCTTTTATTGCTTGTTGTAAAAGTTCAGCAAACTTCGACGAGATATCAGCAAACAAATTTTCCCACCTGCAAGGTTTTTTTCGCTGTTATGTGAATTCGTCTTAAGAATGTTTTGTTGGATGCGATTACAAGCACACGCAATACCATTTGTGATAGCTTTTTTGAGGTTTTTAAGTTTATTACAGAACTAGGACTCCACTGGGAAAATTATTTCGGCTTGGTGATGAAGGCGACTCTGGAACGAATTATCTTCGTTAGCTAATGGAGATATTAAGAAAGCATAAGAAACTATGTATTTATTAAGCTTTCTTAATATCTCCGCGGTGGATGTTTTATATACCCACCTCCGCCCTTGTTATTGAATTCCAAGTCTTTATGATAGCCGACAGGTTGTGTACAACTTAACCAGCCATTTTTATGTGTGTTATTTTTTTTAGTTTGAGGATTGTAGTCTAATTGCTTTGCCAAATACTAATGATAATGGAACACCAGAGAAGGGGTCGTTTTAATAGAAGGGCTTTTCGCAAAGATTCGGATTTATTTCGCAATTCATATCAAATTTTCATTGATATGAAAGGCTCTTTTGAACTGACGTCTGATCTTATAATCGAACTTCTGCCGCCGTTAATTCTCATTTCTCTCTCTGTTGGTTATTGTTAAATAGGGGGGGGGGCACGTTTTATTGCTTAAATTACAGGGCATGCTGGTCAGCATCTCATTAGGTATTCTCTTTTTAGATTTGTGTTTGATATTTACTGCGGCATATGTTTTCATGGGTAATGTGGTGGCGTTGAAGTTATGAAACTCATTTTCCTCGCAGGCTGCTGGGATTTAATCCTCGGCCTAGAGAGTTCATCTGCTGATCTTTTGTGGGGATTTTGAGCTAAAGGTCGAATTAGTCTTTAAAATTGAGCACCTGAGGTAAAACAGTGTCGGCATTAAAAAGCGGTACAAATGTAGAGATGGCCACATCACCTTCATCTCATATCGCTGAGCCTTAGCGTCAGCGGCCTAAATTTGCTAACTTTCAGTTTAGTCAATTTTTGTCTGCTGTTCTTTACAATTAATATTTCTGCGACTGTACCAACAAATATACAATTATAAAGAATTTAGAATATAACAATCGATTTAATTCACTTTAGCGTTATGTACGTATCAAAGATAGTTAATTTAATTTTTATCTTGTCGAAATTAATCTGAGGTTATTAACTGTTGTGCAAGTGATAATAACATTGGATTGGGGTGTAAGACGGGTTAATCTATGTGGAAATAATTTTTAAATATGGATATTTTTAATGATTTTCAATATTCATGGCGATTTCAAGTTTAAATTGTCTGAAAACAATTATTGCCCCTCTGTGTTTCTTTCGATCCTCAATTTTTTTGGTGTCTGAACATCTCCAAATGTTTTTTCAGGCTGGTAATGACTCTTTAAACTGCCTGATGAGATTTTTATTTGGATTAATGAGCAACCGGAAGTAGGATATTACTCTGTCTCTTGGCTTAATTGAGACATTGCACGTAGCACTTCATTACTCTTCAGTGAAAAATCTTTTTGACGCCACGAAGATATATGGTTGATAATAAGAGTTGATACTGGTTTTTGGTGTGAATTACATGGAAAGCGTGCGAAGGAGTTTCCTGTATGTTCGATGCGATTCCTGCTGTCAACGGGTTTCCCGATCTGAATGATGGCATACTTGGAAATCTCTTAAACTTGAATGGTGGAAAATATTTTCTCCTTTCCATCAATCATCACAATCAGCGAAAGAGACTCTGGTCTTAAATTGCTTTCACCCTCAATCTCTTCTTTATTACGGCATTTTGGAACTGGGTTCCGCAAAAATAGCCGCAAGTTAGCCTTGAATATTTTTATGCAGATGTATTACAATTTTTCCATTACTGTTCCATTAGAACTAGAATTTGTATTACGGTATACTAAATTTTACTTCTTGTACTTGTTGTTTGTTTCAATCGCAAGTTTTAGTACAATAAGAAATAAAATATATGACAATAAAAAACTCAGTACTTTTCAGGATAAAAATTCTACGTAGAAAAATATTCGGCCATCTATTTTCGTGATATCATTCCTCGAAGTCATGCCTCCGCTCATTAATTTCTAAAATATTCTATACTTTATTATACTATTCTATACTTGTAGTGAAAACGTAGCCTAAAGGAGATGCAAGATTAATATTAATAAACTGACAATGAAGAATTTGACCAAAAGTCATTGTTTTAATAAAATATGGGTGAAAAGGTTATGATAGTTATAATATGAAATATGTGTGCATTTTTGCGAACAACCCCTAAAGAAATGAATAGGTGAAATAGACAAAAATTGTTGCGAGAGANTCATTGATTTCTAAAATATTCTATACTTTATTATACTATTCTATACTTGTAGTGAAAACGTAGCCTAAAGGAGATGCTAGATTAATATTAATAAACTGACAATGAAGAATTTGACCAAACGTCATTGTTTTAATAAAATATGGGTGAAAAGGTTATGATAGTTATAATATGAAATATGTGTGCATTTTTGCGAACAACCCCTAAAGAAATGAATAGGTGAAATAGACAAAAATTGTTGCGAGAGACAAAAAATTTGCCATTTCTGCAGTTCTGCTAAAATTTTGAGCTAAAAGAGCTGTTTACTCAATGCGGTCGAATGATTTCCAATGTAAACGTTTTATGCAATATGCAACATTTAGGGCGTTTACAGAACAAATTCCGGGGTCAAAAGTCGACTGCTTAGATCGTTGAGTCATGCGTAAGCAAAACATCATCAAGAACGATAAATATTTCTAAATATAGAGTAATTAAATAACTGGCAATTGACGTATTTTATCTTTGAACGAGATCTTCTCATGAATGTCGAAATCTATTTGATATCTTTATACCCTCAGACGAAGGAAACACAACATTCCACGATCAAAGAGAAAATCAGTTTTATTTATGCAAATACCACAATAACACAACATACAACCTGGGTTTCAATTCCCAAGCATCGTCTTCAAGTTTTGATTTGGTATATTCGTATAAATAAAACTGTTATTTGGGTAAATAAAATCCAGTCGCGCGATGCATTATAATGTGACATATCTATTAACTACTCTCTTTTACTCTTTATCCAGTATTAACTCTTCCCTGACGAATTTATTGTATAAGTCGGTTTTAACCACATTCTTATTAGTTTATTTTGTGTATTTATACTTTTCTTTAGAACAGAGAGGAGGCCTTTTCTCCATTGTATAGCTATTTAATATTATATTTCACTTTCTTATTTCTTTAAATTTTAACCTTTTTACAGTATATCCACAAATTGGGTAAACAATAGTGACGTACAAATAGAAAGCAGATGGAAGAAAACACGCTAGACAAGCTCAATACTCTCAACAGCTTTACTAAGATACCCTTTAGAGAGTAAAAAAAGGTCAAAAAACAGAAAATCCGAAATACGAGATATCTCGGGCGCTACTGGATTTTAAACGTCTCTTCTACGAGATATCTTGGGCAGAGCTGCGCCCTGCCTCCCGGATGCGATCATGATTTGCCGCCCCTTAATATTGAATACCAAAACCATACATATCCGGATTTGCAGGTGAAAATTATTTTGTAAGGCTCGGAAAAACCATCGTTTTATGACTCTGTTCCCCTGCTTACATTAGTAAAAACAACAATTAATTATGCATATTTCGTATTTTGACATTGTGAATGGTCAATATGAGTTAATAGTTCACATTTCTTTTGATTCTCATTATCTGAGCAGCATTCGTTTCCGGAAGTGTCAATAACACACGCAAAGCTATTTGCAAATTAGGGAAGACGTCGATCAAATCTCCAGAAAATGTATATTCCAAAAGCAGAAGAGGATTTATTCTTGGTACCAGAAAATCTTTAATTGATTCCAATTCTGCTACTAAATTCACTGCACAAACTTTCCTTTCTCATATTGAGTTATCCGTAATTATTGTCTCTAAGTGTTTGCAAATATTAAATTTTACATCGTAATCTCTCCTGAGTAAGTCGTGTGCATCATACAGAAAAATACAAATAATGTTGTTGTAATAATAATAATGGTTGGCTACGCTTCTGTTGCCGCCCTTTAGATGCCGCAGCCCAGGTGCGATGCACCCATAGGACGGCGCGGCTCTGAATGCGTAGGGAAGCGTTTAAGTGTGACGAAATAAAGATGGACACTATCGAGTGTAACATACTCCAGAGTTGCAAGAGGAAAATGGGTAAATTCCTTACAGCCCTAATTACTCTCATCAACATACTGCATTCCCAAAGTGGAGGAATGCTCATCGAGATGGTAAACCTGAACACGAACGTGCAACTGCAAATAACATTAGTAACGAGCGACAGCGTGCTAGGTATATTGCGTCATCGCCGCAAATCGACATAAACCTTTTCCATATAATAGTTTTCATGGAGTGAATACCTTTTCAACTCCATCGCGGTCCGCCTATGGCCCTAATTTGAAAAGACCGCGGCGTAGCCTTGCGAAGCAGGTCAGTTGCTACTAACTGCGAGACGGTCCCTAATCCAAGAATTGCGCGGCGTAATGACGAAAAAATTCAATCCCCCTTGAGAGGCATTCAGAATGGTCAGGGGGACTCGAAGGCCAACAGCCACCTAACTCATTATGAATCTTCTTGTAATAAACAGCGTGCGCTGTCCCGCGACGTCCCTATCCCTCAGGAAATATGAATTATGGTCGTTAACGATTCGTAAATCCCCGCTCAAAGGCTCTCAGATGCCTCTGTCAACTGTCTAGAAATACGCATTTCGCGATTCCGTTTAATAATTCCTGTTTACTCACCTCTCCGACTCGTTCCTTGCTGAGTGTCCTTTCGTTCCAAAAAGTCGCGTAATACTTTTAGCGTTTATGCATGCGACGTATGCTGTGTCGAAATTCGAGCTCCGTTTTCGTAAACATTGAACGTAATAATAATATTTACGTACCGAAAGATAAGTTATATCCATCTGAAAGGATGAGCAAGGAGATATCTTTCCTTGAACTCTCATACGAGGGCGAGAAAACGTTCGTTGATAGCAGTAAATATAAATGTTTACAGCGATACCAGTATGATTCGCGTAATGATGAAATTTTTATCGGCGTAAACGACAGGTTCTTTCTTATAGCTGATAAAATAAAAAAGATATCTTTCCGTGAACCGGAAAGGAAGATATCATATGTTACAACCAAAGGTACTTCCAGAAGATATTGTAGGTGCTTTGTTTACCTTTACTGCCTAGGATGAGTTTTAAGTTGTGATTTTTCTGATTTTCGTCATTAAGATGACAGAATGAATCACGTAGCCCCATTGTATAATTGAAAATGTTAAAAGTCATGCATTTTGAAAATGAAAGCTAAAAGCCTTCGTATTTTTCATTAAATAGTCGGAGCTTGGCATATTAGTTGAGCGACACTTAAAAAAGAATTGCGCGACCGCCCAGCATAAACAGGGAACCCTGGCATTGCTCGAAAGAAAACTAGAAGTTAGCCATTTCTATGTGATTGTGGCTGGAAGAGAAGAAACTTTGCGAGAATAGATCTCAAATAATCTGAAAATAGATTTCAGTGGGGAATATCCCATGTGAACGTAGACAATTTATTTTTATGCTGAGTTATTGCGATGATTTTGACTGTGGGTTATCGTCGTGTAGTCTGCGAATTCGTCGTTTACTTAACTTTCCTTCACTCATGCAAAGAGTACTTACGTCGATGTTCTCTTAGAGTCCGTTTTATGTATGAGGTAAGCCTTTAAACCTTTCGCAAACTTGACTTTTGAAACAGCGCATGAGCATTTTAAGAAACTATGAGTTTTCCTAGAGACAAATGTGCTGTAACGTGGTATTTTATGTAGTTCCTCCCCGATGGTTTTAACAAGGACGTCGTTGTTGCTTACATGTTTCCTGCGGTGCGATTATGTAGCTTTCGTAACTAGTGATATCTCCGAAATTCGCGATAAATTCGCCTTGTTCACATGACGAAACCACGTAAATTCATGTAAACATGGCGGACTCATCGCGAGTTTTGGAGATATCATTAGTTACAGAAATACATAATCACATCCTAGGTTTCCCATTTAATCGTCGCAACCATTCTGTTTTAATAATGATCGGAAAAGTTCGTGTTCTGAGTTTGTAAATTGACGTGGTTAGAATCTATAGTTGGGAATCATTCCCATTACATTATAATTATGATATAAGGAACTATGTATATCGTTAGGCATCTTGCTTGCAAACTATGGCTTTTTGGAACTTGTTTTCAACTTTAATCGTTAGATACGTTGTTATTAGGGCACATTAGGAGCGGATTTAGATCAACATAGGCACGGGGCGCAAAATATATATCGAGGCCCCGTTAGAAAGAAGCGCATAAAAATTTAAAATGAGTTTTTCTTATAAAATACATAGAAGTGAATAAGATGTACGGTTTAATTGAACTATTAATTTCATATTTACCTTTTGCGTTAGGTAATGGAAATACCTTACGGTATTCTCGTCAAAAATTGTTTACATTTCCTATGTAAAATTTTCATGATGGCCCTCTTTTGAATGAGGCGCTCAGTTAGTCTCAAATGGTCTTAATTATAATAATAAATATAATAATTGACTTACAGCCGATGAGAAAATCAGTAATTTCGTACAAAATTGCACGAATTGCCCAAAAGTACACGAATACAAACATCAAACATAAAGGTAAAGAAATATAAATAACAATAACATATGTTTAAAATCCTTTAAAATTTTCTCGCAAAAGAAGAAGCGAATCAAGAAACAAATCGATATCTGAACCCTCTTCAGGACAGCCTCGCAATTCTAGACAGGGTGACAAATCTACAGCACCTCACCCAAAAGTCTCTCGAAAGAGCTTAGTAAAGCGTCAGAAAAGTATTAAAATTTTTCAGGATAAACAAATACACATCAGTCAATTACGCCTGCCAGAACTTTACGTACACACTGCATGTCTTAAGAATACATAAACCGACCTCTGGTTGACAGCAATGATTACAGCAGAAAAAAATTTCCACTTCGGGA
Source organism: Ladona fulva (assembly GCA_000376725.2). Classification (NCBI taxonomy): domain Eukaryota; kingdom Metazoa; phylum Arthropoda; class Insecta; order Odonata; family Libellulidae; genus Ladona; species Ladona fulva. The sequence continues at coordinate 155,735 of KZ308484.1, read as the reverse complement.
TTTCGAAATGCAAAACCGTGAAATATATCCACTAATATCGTGAATTTAAAGTTGCATATTTTTGTTTCCACGCTACGTGTAACCTCGCCCCGCTTGACCGCCCTTGGATGAGAAATTTAGCGCTCCATCTTGCTTAATTCCATCCCCGCTTCGGGATCTCGAAAGGAGAGGTTGACAACATCAAGAGCGAGACCAATCGAAGCCTCCGTAATTCGAGCTTTGGATGTCCGACTGCGTATTACTCTTCTCGGAAATGTACCTGATGCAACGCGGGACACGTGCGGCTCTTGAGGGAAAGGGTAAATTCATCGCCATCGCGGTCTCTTTGCATAACCAGACGGGCAGTCAAGTTCAAAGCTTTGGAGAGCTCGCCAGGAAAAAATATCGCGGCTCCGAGATTTCTGCAGAACCCAGAATTTTCCTCATCTCCGTCGGACTTTTATTTCATAGGTCGGTGTCAGTGCGTGCGCTAGTATCTTCTCCAGATGGATGTTGAGTAACGATGTAATTCTCATGGAACATACAGCTCGCATTAGATAGACGATATGAACACACGCGCGCCCCGCTTGCGAAACGGATAAACAGACAAATCGCACACGGCGTAACGGAGATCGTTGCTTCTTCCGCCCTTCTCGACTCCGTTTAAGAGATTCCCTTTCGGAAGATTGCGAAGTTTTGGCAACGGTTTTCAGGGTCCTATTTTTAAACGTGCGGAATTTGCGAATTACCCCAGATCATGAATGTTTCGTTATGTTTTGAGCCGGGGTCGTAACGCGCGTAAATTTAGTATTGCTCGGCTGTTCAAGTGCGTCATCTCTTTACTGGATAGCTGAAATCTCTTTATTTATCTTCTTTTGGGCTAATATTAATTGGTTAATAGAGAAGTTTCAAGAATCTTTTGTTTTAATACGAAAAATGTGATCGTCGCTGTCTGAAGTTTTTCGGGTTTTCAAGATTCGTTGTGGTCAATTTATTATTATTACTGTTTCATTAGCTCTGGGGACAAGCCCATAAGTGCTGGAAGATAATTACAATTTTGCTGTCAGAAATTAATACACTAAATTAATGTCAAAATATAATCAATACAATGATAAAAAGAAAAGGAATAACTACATAATATGTCTAAAAATTTACTAAATACATAAAGAAAAAAAGAACAAAATTAATCATAAGTAATAAAAAGAGGATTAAATAGTTGGTTTTTAAAAGATACTAAGAGACTTCCCCATTCTAAGGATTTATATGTATCCAGCAAGGATTTATACTCAGTTATTGTAATAATATTAGTAGTTTATTTATTTTGAAGTTATTCTTATATTTACAATTACAAAACATCCACTTGAAACAACAAAATTGCAAGTTTACAGACACTACGAACACAAATATAGAGGTATAAAAAAGCAAGATAAGATGTAGGTTGGATACCTATGAAAAAACATTTCCATTATTATAGATGTATATCTACTGTATATCATTATATATTGGTCGTTCATTATAACGTGGAATAAATCAGAAGTTGGACGTTACTTTGAATTTTCATGAAGAAGTTATGAGGTTAGTAACTGTGTAATTCGAAATTAATTAATTTCATTTATGTTTATTTAAGCGTACCTATGTATTTAGAACATCCGTTTTTACATTGAGGCTAATTGTAGGCCTCTCTATGCGTTTATGATACTCGCTATTCAAAGCGTCTTGGTGTCCGGTTGAAAACTACTAATTCCCCGCGGTTGGCGGTTCTTCTCGAGAAACGGCCTGCCCACATCCATTTCAGTTATCTTATTTTATCAATAATTTCTAAGGAAGATCGTAAACAGTGCAAATAAATATAACGATATCTAAAGTCATTAGTTGCCAATCGAATTGCCTCGGAAGAAAAAGGAAATATCTCTCATAATTTATACTTCTAAAAGTTGCAACATCCTTTGTTTGCCCGTGTAATCGTCCCCAGAAAGGATAGCATGTGGTGCGTTTTTTTCGCTGCGCAAAATCTATTAGATAAGCTCGAAAACATATGCCAGTCCGTGAACGCGAGGATCCACGCACATCGTGTACACATCGGAGATACGGCGGCGATGGAAGAATAATTTTCTCTTCGACAGCTGTCTACGCACGCGCGGGCTAAAAAAAGACTAGGAGAACGTCCCACTTCCCTATTTTTCTACCTCGCTATCACGTTTCCGAATAGGAATAGGTTATTTTCTTGAATTCCATGCATGACTGTTAGAATTGACCATTTATTTAGTGCTATTTCGAAAGTTATGGAAATCAAAGAGGGTTTAAAAGAGAAATTTCTTTATTTCTCATAGGTATTTGCGTATTTTAGGTGTTTCAGCAAGCTTTGAGGTTGGATGGAAGCTCGGTACAATGTCATCACTTTCATCCTGTATTTATTTATTCTCGATATTAAAAGTTTTTGCGCTACTATAAAACGGTAAGCATTCATACTTTTTGACTAAAATTCTTCGTTGACTTCGTTGAGTGAATGATAAAAATGTCCCGTTTTCGCCAAAAAATGAATTTCGGCATGAGATCGTGAGAGATTTCGATGTCTTGATAACTTTATCCGAAGATTAATGGACGAATGAAACACTCGCACACGTATAAAGAAAAAAATACAATTTTAACCGCTCCACATTGATAAGTAGTAAGCGTTTTTAAGGATTTATGGCACAAAAAATTCTTCGTGAAAACCCGCCTTCCGTTCTGTACTCAGCCCGGAGTCCGGTTTGACCCCAAACCTTCCACCAACAGTTACTAATAAAGGCGCTGAAGAGGGAATGTGTTATACCTACTACAAGGCAAAATGAGGATTCGTGTTGCCTTCCTCCACGACAGTCCACTGATAATATATGAATAATTTTAATTTATTATTTATTTATAAATGATATTGATTACTTTTATTTACGGATTCCTCTTTTTCCTCATCAGTTTCATGCAAATAAAAATGAATAATATAGCTATTTTTTTATGGGCATAAATAAACACCTTTTTCGTTAGTTTTAGTTTCATAAGATAATCGTGATTTTCTTATAGATATAGGTAATAGTATCCACTAACGTTTTGTAAATGTTATATTTCTCCATCGAAATGAAAATATTTTGACATCCCAGTCATAATATGTGTCCTCAGCTGTATATACTTCAATAATTACGAAAAGGTTCTTCATTTGGCACTGAAAGATGCGTGGAATATCCGTAAAATATTCCTAATACTAAGGTATATTTGTTTTAGTTGCAAGTTTAGGCCAGGAAAAGGATCAGGTCGACACCTCAATTAATATACTTCAGGGTAAAGAATTCCTATTTTGTTATGAATTACATAAAAGTGCATATCACAAAAAAAGACGGAATGCACTAAAAGAATGAACGAAGTATTGAATGGAAGATAACGGGTTTTTATCAGAAGCGAACCCGCCTTTACAATCAGTTTTTATCTCTCATAATCGAATGATTCATTAAACTTTCAATTAAGAATTAATCATCAATTTCATTCAGGAAACATTTATCGGAATACTTTTTTAGAAATGGTTGTTTTGATTTAACCAGCGCCCCCTGCTCCTAAAAAAAGGCGTCCTGGGTAACCGTCCGTATCTCGGGCCTCCTTTTCATGAGGCCCACAGCTAGCACTAAATGCGTATAACTTTAAGACCGTCCCTGTCTATCGTACTTTTAATATTTGCATACATATAATGTATTAAACATTACATAAGTGTCGCAATTTTTTCAGCGTCTTTTCCACTAAATAAAATACATACGGTCTCATTATTTTAAAGCCGAAATTCCGTTATTTACCCCCTGGTAATGCGAGACCAGAGTGAAATTCCTGACAATCAAAGCGTATGATCGCTCCATCTTTCGTATGCTGCGTAATATCAGAGGCTGCTCTGGTTTTCGGTAACTCGTTTTGAACTCGATTAGCTCTCTCAATGCAGAAGCGTCCGGTGTTTTGACGATAAAAACAATTAAGGGATATTACTACGTATCATTGAGGTTATCTTGATGTTTAGCAACAGCGATTTTTTTCCCGAATGACGGCTCGCGTGGCTGGTGGTGATCTTGGCACGAATTGGACTCGCATTTTTGGCTGCCTGAGGTATTTGGCATCACGGCCTGAAATATGTTAGCAGATTGATGGATGAGATAAGAAAGTAAGATATTTTTAATTAGCATATTTGGGAGCTTCGAAACTTCAAGGTTGGACCTATATTTACCTAATGTCCACGAAATGTATCCAATGGAATATAATTTTACGTCATAGTTTATTTATTTGATATTCATTAAAGCCTGAGGGATGTCATAAATAATAATATAGGTAGATTACTTTGGTATCAAATTGTTTGATTAGAAGTGATTTATTTCCCGTTTTGATCATTCAGTGAGCAATCGTTTTTGAGTCGATCACTTGTAAAGGGAAGAGTAAAGCGTTGGAAACAACAAACAGTCATCAGCTCAGACTTGGCAGCTATCGCTGTCGCATTAATTATTCAAAAGACCATTCAAACCTTTGTTTACCAACAAGAGACGGATAAAAATAGTCGTTTATACCTAGTACTACATCATTTCTAGAGCTATCTATCTATATCAAATACGTCTCTCTAATTTTTAAATCATGTGTATATTTGCTGTTGGCTAGAAGTAGTTGCTACTGGATAATCTGGGCGTGAATGCTACAGCAGATAATAGCGTAATATAATGGAGACCTTCCTTGGATAGTTATCGGGAAATATATTTTACAAAACTGGACTAAGTCCACATTATATTATATTATATTATTTCACAGTTAACTTAGTGGACTTAGTCTAATTTTTAATACAATCTTTAATAAAAAAAGTTGTCCCGGATTATATTCCTGTTGTAGGCCATATGTGCGAAATTACGTCAGCTGTCGAAGCACTTAATGAAGCGTTGAAGCCCCTTAGACCAAGCTGACAAATGCTTATTTTCATGGTAAATTTTATTGGTAATTTGTCCTCTTTTCGTAAAAGCGTCGATTATCAGCATCGAGGATATTGAATAAAATAAATATCCAAATTTTATAATCAAGTAATTTTTGCGATTAGGAAGTTTTAGTTAAATAAAGAATCAATTTATTTCAACTTCTATTTCTATTGAGCATTATCAATTATTTATTAGTATGTAATTTTAATCGGGTGAATAACATAGTATTCAATATTTGCTATCTGTCAATATGTGTTAAATATCACATGTTATTACATCATGAGCATTATGTACATAAATCGCGATGGTTTTGGATGTACTTTTGCTTTTTTTATTTTGCTTTGGTTTGTACTTTTCGTTCGGAGCATTACGAAGTGGTTCGCATGGCCACAGACTGCCTCAAGATTGAAGTTCGTTTGGCCCAGATGAAAAAAGTCGCAAAATGAAGCAGGTTATTGACTAATAAAAAAGAGCCTCGAGGTTAGCGCTCTCATATAATACAATTTCATCTTCCGCCGAAATAAAATTTCCAGGCACCGGACGCTTTATTACGAAAGAGGTTGTTTCGTTCGAGTACTCCTGCCACCGAAGATAATATCGCGCAATCGCTTTATTTGCTAGTATCCAACCGACCTTCTTTTGTAACCTTTTGGAAGTTGGTCAGAGAAAACATATCCCTGAAACATACGTTTTGTATCAGCTTCCGTTTGTTGCTATGCGTAAAGCACTGCTATATTAATATATTTCATCCTTTTCTTTTCAGGTATTTATACAGTTCCGCTCCAGTGCTCAACCTTCTGGCGAGGAACTCTGTGGTTAAAGGTATTCCTGTGACGTCCATTTTTATACCTCTTATTTTGCATAAGCATTGAAAAGTGGGGTGAACAAGTGAGTTAATTCGTGTTTGCCATTTATTATGTTTTTGTATTATGACTGTTAATATTTCATTATCATAGGAATTTATTTGGCTGAATAATCAAGGGTAGGAAAAACTCTTAAAACAGTTTGGAAATACACCTAAGGTTTCTGTTCAAGTCAGAGGGACGATGTTAGTAGCATACCATATGTAAATGGTGAGGTCCCCTCTCTTATAACTCACCTGGAGATGGTAAACGGGCAAAATGTCGATATTGTTTCAAAAATAACCTTTGATCTTTCCCGAAATGTTCTGATATATTTAAGTGTGATTTAAAATGAAGAAAGTAAATCCATAAGGCATACGGTTGTCTTATGGGTATTTTATGCTACTGATTTAGTAAAAAAAACTTGACTAACTCTTAAGTAGAAACGTTTTCAAGGATTGAGGCAAGGTGTATATAATTTGCACGGTAAAGCCGTGCAGCTGAATTCCAACAGTGTGGAAGAGACGCGGCATGGTGGTTCAGCGTCTAGAATACCTGCCAGGAAACTGGGACCTGGATTCGAGTCCCAGTCATGTCGCTATTTATCACACTAGTTAGAAAAAAATTGCTAACAATTTTCCTTACTTGGCTAATCGAAAATCACACACTTCGTAGTCACACATGATTAGTTTATTGTGAATATTTACGTAACCCAAAAATGTTTTTAACCTCTAAAATATAATAATTTCTGGAGACGACTACGAGAGTTTAGATTTCCCATATCAAATGATGGAGAGGCGCTATAGTTTTTGTACAATTTTATAAAAATGAATGGAAGAAGAAGAGGAAAACAATTACTTTAAATAAAACCATAGGAATGAAAGAAAGGAATCTACTTTTCCTCACGATTTAATCTTGGAGACTATCCGTTTCGGGATACCTTGCCATTATCAGATTTCAAAGACTAATAAACCCCTAACAACAACTCCACCTACTCCTTCCCTTTCTTTACTACTGCATATTGTTTTGGCATGTTGTAATCTTTGAAACCTGATGATGGCAATATAATGCCGAAACCGAATTAAAATTGTGTGGAAAGGTAGATATCTTTCTTTCATTCAGAATGAAATTTAAGGCCGACGATATCTCGGCCGCCTTTGTGGACCTTAACTAAAACTAACTAGAATTTAAATTAAATTTCCCTCCATTTTAACAGGCTGGCTCGTTTTCTTAATTTAGAGCGTTTCCAAAAATAAGAGGGTACGATTGAAATATTCAAATTTAATATATTTTTATAGCTAAAAATATGTATTCATTATTGATGCGTTTTATGGAAAATATTCTTCTGGAAAACTCGTTCGTTCATAATATTTTCCCTTTGTTTCATGTATTGCTTCACCGAACTTCGTTCGCTAATTACCTTGTCGACGAATGACATCAATCATGTCCTCAACACCACTAAATCGCAACTATGAAAATACCGTCTCCGTCATTTCCTCCGTGTAGCAAAATAGGAGACCACCCGTGTTTTACAACTTGCCTTCAATTCGACCCGCTCCCTTTATTTCGACCATTCTATTTCGAATTGTGTATATATTTCACTCTAAATATTAACACTTTTTTACCGTTTTATTTTCTTTGATGTCCCGACCCGCTCAAATTATGGACCCGGTGGAATGCTACTGCTAGTCATTTCCTTCGGCAAGAGGTTTTATTACTTTCTGCTAAGAATTCGTCCTGTTTCTTAGGCCTAACTTAAAAGAAAAAGTCGAGGATTGAAAGTCTTTTGGGTTAGCTCCCCCACCCTCTACCCTTGAGAAATCTCCATTTTCATTACGGAATAACGTCTATCTTCCGAGATAACTAGGTTTGTAAAGCGCGCAAGTTCCTCCCCGGACAGTGATTTCGTGGAGGACAAAGAACGTGCCCAATGCGCGTTCAAACAGCGATAGCTTTGCTACCTACTGGTGGCTTTCCTTGAGATAATTACCTGGAATGAGATTTGAATATTACTCGGCACATAATTGATGCCTACTGAATGGGATGATTTTTTTCTTTATTGGAAAATAAGTGAGGAAATGGGAAGGAAAATGTTGGCTCCCTCATGCGCCAAATAGGAGCTCCTCTTACTAATCACCCAAATGTTCCACCTGGACGTCAAATTACCTTTATAACCTTGTTCTTTAAGGAGAAATAAGTATATGGGCAGATTTTAGGGAAGCGAAGAGTATGACCGCCCAAGTAGAATGTTTCCTACCTTCGCGAAAATATAGTCATCTTGATTGATTGACATAAACATCTAACATAATATGGCTATGCTTCTACTCCAGAATTTCAGGTATAAATTTGGCGCTATTCGACACGGAACGGCATACAATTGTCGGTCCTAATTAGTGCCGGGATTCGAATAATTTGTACGCGGTCTGAGTCGCAGAAACTCTTCCAAAAAATAATGAAATTTAAATGAGAGACAACCAGCTTCTCCCTTCTGTGACAGCTTAATTTATGCAAGAATGGCGCTCATTTAGTCTTGAATTTCACGAGAAAAAGAAATGTTGCGGCTGAGCCCGTGGTTCAGCGTAACTCTGTAAAAGATTATCTTTCCCTGACACTTGTTTCTCTACCGCTAGCTATAAAGCTTTCTTTTTTTCCGTAAAAAAAGTCAATAGTTTGAATTAGGTACCCGAATCCGTAGAATGCTTCTCGTCGTAAGCTAATGTTATTTTTCCAAGATAAAATAGAAAGTGGCGATGTCTACTTTTTCTATTTTAGGTAAACTTCGTTTTGCCCATTCATTTTGTCCGTTACTTTGTCATACTCGATATAAGTTTACTTGAATTACTTCATCTCAAACGGACTTTATACCTTTTGTGTAGTTATTGAATTATTACTTATTTATTATTATCGTACCTTTTATAGCAGAATGTTAGTGATTTGTTCTTACTGTAATATCCGCTGTAACAAGTGAACAAAACTAATGCTTGGGAAGGATTTAAGGTTTAAGAAATAAGGTGTTTACCTAGGATTAACACTAAGGATAGAGGTACTTACAAGACTGGAATTCGAACCTGGATCTTCGGTCTCTTAGGTAATGGCGCGAGACCCGTCAACGAATTAGCTCCATGGTTATGGCAATCGACCAGTAATTGGGGAATCTGCGTCTCGTAAGATTTCTTCAATATCGTTTGAAACTAATGTTCTTCAGGACAGAGTATAGGATAATGAATTGCTAGAAAAAACAATTTTGCTGATATCGTCAATTCCGTGTGCTTGAATTTAATCTTCATTCGTTTATATCAAATCATCCTGTATGATATTTCTGCCGTGTCGTTAAACATAAATTATTTTTTTTTCCCACGAATGAAACTTAGAGGATTTTTGGTTTACGTTGGTGTTAAAGCTTTCGTTAGAGTTTGCTTCTCTTTGTGTGGTGTAGGGTTGAGGAACTTTTTTACATTGGCGGACCGCATTAATCATTCTGCTGCATTAGATAGGCACGTGTGAAATTCTCAGGCCACTCTTGAGTAGCGTGTTGCCTTCATTCAAATAGGTTAACATCGAAATCATATTTGAGAAAATTAATTCATATGCTGAGGGAAGTAAAAGAGGTTTATATTTTGTTTTTTACTTGATGGTAATCGCAGACTGGGAGATAAAATTATTTAAATGGGGGTGTTTGCTTTGGAAAGTGCTAAAAGGCCACAATGGACTACCAGAAAGAGCACATTTGGCCTGAAGGCCGAAGGTTCCCCACCTCTGGTTCAGTCGAAAAAGTCACAAGTCTAGTTTGATTGTCTAATGAAGAAGAATGGACTTAATATCCCTCTTTGGCTAATCCAGACGAAGTTGAAGTCGTAAAGTTGAGATGAAGTTGCAATCTTTTGTGAAAGTTACAAGAGTAAGATTTATCTTTTGTTGGGGAAAGACTAATTTATCTATCGTTTTTTGACATCCATTCCTTCTTTTTCCATTTTCCTCTTACTATTACGAGACAACGATTTGTTTGAATTTTAAATCATAGGTAACCATTATGCGAAAAATATTCCGGAATTACTGTCATAATAAATTATAATCTACGAAGGCAGTCGAGATGTTGTCAAAATCCATGAGATAGGAAGGAAATTTTCCACACAAAAAGTGTGAAAAGTGGAAAAGTACATGTACCTAAATATTCTCGTAATAAATTAGTATAAGTTTGACATTTTCTCTCTCCATTATCCTAGAGAATAGTCGAGCCGAACGTTCTAAGAAATCTCCGTTCAGTGTCGAAAGTCATATTTCATACGTAGTAAATAATTTCTTGTGACGTGGGAATTATATTTTCGTGAATTAGTTATCGAATCCATAATTTCCTAAGCGTCCCGGTGTTCGAAATCTGAATTTACGACCTTTCCCCGAAGGTTTTAAATTATTCGCGGCCGGGAGATTTTGCCATTAATTTTTCCCGTCGTGTCTCTCTGGGACTAATTCCAGAATCGAGTTAAATACATCTCGTAAATAAGATTCTCTCAGCCTTGGCTCCATTTTTCCTTCGCGAAGCAGTTCGTCGAAATGGCAAATGATATTTCTCGGGAAAGGTGCGGGAGATCTTAACAAGCCGCCGAATTAGGTCTGCTTTCAGCGGTTTCCTTTTTTATCGCACCCTTGGGGGCCTAGCGCTCCTGTATAAATCATTCCATCGATCGGCAACGTAAAAATCATTGGAGCATTTCATAAAAAATGTTGCAAATGGCCGGAGCGTGACTTTTCCGGAATGCACGTTATAAATAACCGTCCTTTGTATTAGAGAAGGCCTTTTGATGGATAATATATTGTCATGTCAAAAAGCTGCAAACGAATGTTGAAAGATTCAATTTTACGCGTTGTTACTATTCGGAATCGAATTTTAAATGCGTGATGTGCATTTAGTTGGCTTGGACAATTTCAAATATCATTGCAGGGGTATCAATGGGGTGATTTTCTGTCTTCACAGTCATCAGCCCGAAGGCTAGTAGGATCCTCTAACCCTCCCATATTAGTTATCAAAAGGAGAGGGAATGGCTTACCAGGGCAGCTGAGGAGTGGAATACTTTGCTCTTGTTTTTCTCACTCAGCCAGATTATCATGAGATGAGGAACCCAAGAAGTACGCTACAAATACCATAACTCTTTTCATAGCCTAAAATATGGAGTAACTAAAGGAATACCTTTATTTTGCACCACTATCGAAATCCCAAATGAGGGAATGAGGCTTACTAGGCCAGATGAGGATTGAGGTAGTTTACTTTTCTTTCCTTAGAGCTAGAATGCTGTGTGCAGGAAACATGCACGCTGGTGCAGCACAATGATCCCATGATAAATAATTTTCATTCCATTCGGCAAGGACTGACCAAAATAAAACATTACAGTGTGTCACCCCTACCTCTGCAGCCTTCATGTTATAGCAATCATAAGACAACTAAAGTAAATGAAAGTTACACATTTCTCTATCGTATACCAAAATATAAATAAAGACATTTCTTTTACTAAAAAAAGGTATCAGGAACAATGGGATGATCTTAAATCATTAAAGTGTATATTGAATCTAAATTAGGATATTTTTGCATTAAGTCTGAGGTGTCTTTACGGATTGTTTTCCACGCAACATCGCCTGATACTTACTAGTAGAATAATTTTCTTCCTGCTTTACTCTAGGCAGGTACATACGTACATACAGTCGCAAATGTTAGAATTAGAATTAGTCTTTATTGGTGTCTCGACAGCTAGGGTCATTTGCAGGCAAATGTTTTTTTCTTATGGAAGTGGCATTAACGTAGCTTAAAGAAAGCCTGACCGTAAATGTATAAATGAAACTTATCATAGATGCGTCGCAAGTTACGTTTATGGTTGCTAGTTTATCACTTTATGTATGTTTACAATTTTTCTACCTTTATCTTCTTGATTTCCTATCTCCTTTGCCGTGATGCTATTGAAAATGTTCTATTATAATTTGTTTTCAAAGGCTTAATTTCCTTTTAAATTATTGACCTCACGAAGTAGAAACATCTAACATATATATGGTCCGTATCTAAAATGGAGGTAATCTTTCTTTTTCTTCCTAATTATTAGAAGACGTCGGTTTTTACACCCACTAATCTATCGAATGAATTACCGATAACATAAAGAATTTAAAATCTATGGATGAAGCCTTCACTTGGTGGAACTCCATACTGGGTGAGTATGCGAATAACTATGCAAAAGTTCCACAATTGAGAATATTTTATTATGGCGACCGGTTTCGAACTACATGTTCATCTCAATTGTGGAACATTTGCATAGTTATTCGCATACTCACCATAAAGAATTTATAAACTAAGAACAGCCTGTATTACTTTAATGTAGATTGTAAGCATCCTACGTCTTATTCACTGAAAACACGGTCGCTCTAGCAACCTTGATATAACAAGGAGAAAAAACCTTTCTGTTTGTAGGCATTGTATTTGCATTGGTAGCGTTGGAAGGAAAACACAAAAAGCTCTCTAAACGTAAGCATTGTCATTAAAGCCGATGTGCGATTTAAGGCTAGATTTCTTGCAGACTTTTCCTTTTCAGACACCTTAACTATGGCAATATCTTTTACCACGTTCACGAGGAGCTAAATTATCGTAGCCGTTTTTTCAACATCTTTCTTACCCTACCTGTTATTCTAGTTTTTCCTTTGGTAATTATTTGGAAAGATTCTCCGTTCTTTTCTTGTACGGTTTTCTTTTTGTTCTTTCTTTACCCTTGACACGTTTTCTTCCATACTTAGAAATAATAACGAAAAAAGAGCACTTATACCTTTATCACAATATTTTATTCGACCACAATCGTTTCGACGTTAAGGGGAGACATCTCAGGTCTTGTCACGTAATGGTGGTCTAAAGCAACGTTTCCCAAACTTTTTCATGCTACCGCCCCTTTGGATCCGTACTACCGCCCCCCAAATATGAAAATATAAGAAAATTAATATCCGCATGGCCATAGCTGAAGAAAGATAAAAAGGAAATTAAACACTGCGATGATAAAAATATGTACCACATTACTGTATGACTGTTTTCTGATGTTGTATTGAAGTCATAAATCCAGTAAGAAGAAGAAAGGTGACAGGCAATGGGATAAAATTCTTTTTCTTCTAGCGTCTCCCTAGATTAGACTAGTGCCACTAAGGGGGCGGCATCGCCCACTTTGGGAATCACTGATCTAAAGAGTCGAAACCATAGCCGTGTTTTAAAATATTGTGGTAAAGGTATGTGTTCATTTCGTTATCCTTAATAACGGAGACCTATCACTAATTCGAAGACAAATTATTAGATTCTATTCCCTATTTACTTCAAACCATATTAATTTGTCCTTCAACTAGCTCCAACTCTAACATTCTGATTCCTGAAAATATACACTTATCACCCACCCGCTGAAACTGACCTTTTTTCCCAACCTCTTTATGAAATGTCTTAATGGAAGTCCCTCCATGTCGGTTCCTTTTCTCTCATAAAAGTCTCATTCGCCTTCTCCATCCTTTCTCTCCGGTTATTAATGTTTCTCCGCTACAATAAGGACTTTCCGTCCTCTCCAAGATTTCCCAATCCCACCTCACGAGCCTTGTTTTCCTTCCCCTAACAATTCAACTCTCTCCGAAGTTGATAATCGCCCCTCAGTCGTTTAAACTCTGTTAGCATCCTCGTCTAATATATCAATCTCTCCCTGCGGTTCTTCGCCAAAGGTTTGTCATTTGCATACGTAATTGACTTCTCGGACGCGTAAAACAATGACTCCACCGTTCTTGTCCCGTTCCCCACGAACCAGTAAGTAGGTAGAGTGTGTTTCTAATGCGTCCAGTTTTAAGGACTGTTCTGAATTTTTTTTTACATTCCGTGCATATTGTCGCAGCTACCTTTGGAACGAGGGTAAAAATTAGGGAAATTATAAAAGAATAGTGTAAGTTTATAATTTTATATACTTGTATTACCTTTACTAGGTTTTCATATTTTTTTGTATTCTTTTACTTTTACTAATATATCTTCTTTTTACATTATGTACTCTTTGTTTTCGGGTTTTTTTTTCACCCCCCTTCTCAGTGGATGTTTTCCTGCACAGTGTGGTTTTTGTTGTTTACAACCTTCAGTTGAGAAGATTTTTCCCCAAAAACCCAAATCTTTTTGTGTTGTTGTTTCTTATTACTTTAAATATTAAATTTAACTTACGTATTTACAATTGAGGTTAAGAGGAAGAGAGGCCAACTTGGCCTAACCCCGCCTTAATGAGAATTTATTCATTCATTCATTCAAAAATTCGCTAGAATGTTTTCCTTTGATAAAATTAAGCTTTGCTGAAAGCTTAAGGCAGTCTTTCTTCACCTTACGCGCTAATAATGATCAAATTACAGGTTTTGGGAAACTGTTGATTATCTTCCGGTTGCGAAATCGAAATTTAAATTTCCAAGCGCTGAACTGAATCGTCTTGTATGATTATATCAATGATGATGATAATTATCTATTCACGAGAGATGGGTCCCTGAAAAATCAGTTGCTATCTCCGGCCATTTCTTAATTATCTCACCTGTTATCTTTTCCATTGATAATGCGTTTTATTATATAGTTGGGTTCGTAATACTATTGTGTCCATCTTCTGATCTTGTTAATTTACTAGGATTGGAAAGACTTGCAAATTTTAGCAATTTAATTGGGATCAGTTTAAAATTCATAAGCTGTGCCCTCCCTTAGTCTGGACTTAAAGCGATTTTAATAGCTAAAATGGCGATAAAATCGTTGTTTGTATTAATTACGTATTAATTCTCATAATCTCCAATTAATGTATGGTAATGATAAACTTAATGCGTGTTATATTTATTAAATAATTGATGCTTGAAAAGGAAAATTAGCAATGATGAAGCTTAAACAGTGGTTTATAGCTTCATTATTTCTAATTAACCCTCTTCAGTATCCCGTTTTGGAATCGAATCACCCGCTACCAATCTCAGCTCGTTAGAGTAACCGCACTCTTTCAATCAGTATTCGCCTCTGACGTAGTTGTGGAAAACACTGCCATTAATTTCGGATTAACCATCATCAGAACTCTCTCCATGCCCCTTTCGTCTTAACTCAAGTGTTAATTTCTTGTGCGTTTCGTTGTACAATCACGTGTTATCTTGATGATGCATGCGTATGTTACGCGTTACCGTATTTTTCCATGAATCACGGGTACGTGCTTGTTTTCGTGATGAAATTCCAAGGGACGTGGGATGGTGAAAATCGACCATCAAAGGTTTGTTTCATTGTATGTCACGTATCAGATTATCCATTAGCCCGAACCCGCGACTTTTTTATCGTTTGGAGAAGGAGCGCGATTAAGTAATTAGGGCTTAAATTGGCGCGAGGCCGCGAGCAGAGGCCAAACCGAGGGTAAAGAACCGCTTTATAATGTTGATAATTACGAAAACGCCACGCCTATGAAGGAAAGCGGCTCTTGAAGCGGGTCAAAAGTTACTTTTATATATGACCAGCGAGGGGTATGAGAAAATCGTTTTGTGCAAAAAGTACCTTCCTCTTCACTCTCGTCCGTACCCTCGTCGTAACTGGCAGAAACGTAATTGAATTGCTCGTTTTTCCATTTCGCCGCACGGTAAGAACCGTTCCTATTATTGAAATTTCGCAGCCTTTTAATCTTTTAAACCATTTAACTAGTCTGACGGGAGAAGCTAATAAAATAAATAAATTAATAAACTGAAATTTCGACACTATTTTTTATACTGTCTGTTTGTTTGCTCGAAGGCTCGTTGGTTTCTCAACCGCTTTATTTTTAGCTACCAAAAGCTTTGGAGAGAGAATGAGGCTTACTTGAAAAAATGACGAGTGAGGTAATTTACCTTTATTAAAATTTTACCTTCATTAAAAAGTGAAGTACTTTCCTCGCCAATCCAGAATACTATGAGTGGTAAGAGTCGACGTGAGCGCCGCATAAAGGCCCTAAGAATAGCACAGTCCGTACCATTCATTATGAATTGATTAAGATGAATGTCATTACACTGCATCTCACTTTAGTATCCTTCACGTTATCACAACCATGAGCAAAACTGAACCTTAAGTTGAAGAAAGATACATTTTCCCCTTTCATTTACCCAATAACGAAAAATATGAAATTTTTCAAGATATGGTAGCAGGAACGCTATTCGCAATACGTAATACAGTCATATGTGATAAGTGTTAATTTAGGTGACAAAATGATTAGTTATTCATTCATTTAAGATTTTTCGCGCAGTCACGCCTGATTACGTTCGTTTCTTGGAATATTAAAGGTTTGCCTATTTGTTGGGGGGCGCTAAGTGCTCTTTTATGCCCATGAGGAGGAATTCTCAACAACAACGATTCGCAAGCTATCGAAGTTTCGGTTAACCGGAAATTGCTTATTCCCCCTGTCCCTTTACCGAGATCCTGTTTGTCTTTCTTGACAAAAATCGAGATATTGCCATGGAAATATGACAAGTACCTATAATTTTGTCCTGGGTGCGATTACGTATTCATGTAATTAGCGTTATCTCAGATTTTCGTAGCTAGTTAATACGCGATGTTTGCATGGCGGATACATATAAATGCATGTAAACACGGCGGATTTGTCGCGGATTTCGGAGATATCACTAGTTACAAAAGTTACATATTCATCGCTGATTCACAATCAAAGCATTCACCTCTATAAATGGAGAGAACGGAATTGAATAAGCGGATTACTTATGACAACTGACGTCAGATTTTTAGCGACTGTGTCGACATATCCTTTGCGGCGGAATCTGTCACAACTTTATTGTAAAACACGTGTCGTGAAGCAATTTCGGTCTCGCATCTCGTCCTTCCATTTTAAAAGGAGGTGCCAATTTGCCATTGGTGAGGAATAATGAGTAAATCAAGTGAAATAGTAATTAGTTATTCTCGAGTGAAAGTAATCGTAGTACTGCTAAAAGTGCTTCGACAGCTGAGGTCATTTTGCACGTTGGCCCCCACCAGGAATCGAATCCGGGACAGCTTTTACCAAAGTCGAACGCGTTCCTCACTATCCGTTGCCCAATAACGCGTCGGCTATCCGTAAGCCCGAAAGAAATCAACTTGATTAATATTAAAGAATATGAATCTGAAGTCGCGTTCTATTTTTCGGAGGAAAAAAAATTAGAGATACAATAGAAATCCGTTTCCAAACAGGGTTGCGTGTGGTCAATCATACCGCTCGGTTTGATTCGGCACGTATCAAGTTTCCATAGTCGGTAATACCTTCGTAAATGGCGAATTACCGGCTGAAACCGGATGATTACCGGTTTGAGCTCCCTTATCTTCGTTATAAGAGAGCTTTTTTTAGGCTAGTAAACTCAGAAATTCGGAAGCTCGGGTTATTTATGAATTCTTTTCTTTTGAATCATTTAATCGGATTGTGAGAATCACTCGTAATGAAAGTTATTTAATGTGTTTACATTAATTACCCGATTTCTTTTATTTTACTAAGCTCAGACGATCTCTTAAATCGATTCCTCCGGCCAGGTTAATATCCGCGACCTCAGCAAAATTAACGTACTACATCTAAATTAATTACTGCATTACCACTTTTGGTAGATTGGGTGGCGGCGGGTCGGAGGTCGGTTGGTAAACTGGGCGGTAAGGCGGGCTTGGATTAGTAATATTCTTGGAAAAGAACATTTTATTCCCTTTCTCCCCTCTAATTAGCTCGCGCTTGAGGGCTTGATAAGATGAGAACCATTTTTCAATTGAATAAGCGAGTAACACCGCGTTATCTGGCGAGACAGAACAATTACTTAAATAAATTATCGTAACCATTGGTTTATACGTGAGCTTGTAAATTCGTCTTAGTGTCCTAGTTTTTTCACGCTAGATATACTAGATAAGCTGATTTTTAAGATAACTTTCTACAAAATAATACTTTACGCTAATTTTATTGAATCGCTCGTCATTAGGTCATTGAATTTTTAAACGTACGCTTTACGTGTATATGAATATGCAACATTATGGTTAGTAGCGTAATATTCGTATCTCCGCACTCTTGCTAAATACTATCTGAATTAGAGGAAAAACTGCATCTGCGTTACAACCCAGAGTGTATGATGTCAAATATTCGTAATATGCTTATTTTATTTATTTATTGTACATTACCATCAAAATTTGACGCCAGAAGTCAGGTGGCGACATTAACTTATCGTACACTACTTTTTACAATTAAGAAAAACGATGTTACAAAATTCTACATGTACAACTACTGGTGGTTATTATTTAACCCCCTTCCCTGTTAACAACAATAGTTTAGAAACTAGTCTAGTTTACAATTTACGCATCTTTAATTTACATATTAACCTAAAACCACTACAAACCGCATGTTCACAACATAATTAACTCGAACGATTCACCAGAATCCTTACATATACAAATACTGAAGATCAGAGCATAAAATTATAACAACATTGCTCGCTAAATACAATAAATTAAAAAGAACGTGTTAAATAGTTATAATTTATACATAAACTCAGAATTACTTTGAAATAGCATTTACAATTGTCACCATTACTTATCACATAAGATTTTTCAGGGTTCCTTATAGGCCTTCATGACTACCGTAGCGGCGTCATTGTGCTTCAATAATGTGGGCTTGTTCTACTTATAGCATTCTGGCTTAGTGAGGAAAGCAAGGGCAAACTACCTAACTCCTCATCTTGCCTAGTAAGCCTCATTTCCCTCTCCTTGCTATTCGTAGCTGATGGTAGAGGGGATGAGATCCCAACTGGACTTCGGGCTGGATACTTTACAGGCAGTCGGAATTAAGGTTACCTAAATGAAGCAAAAAAATTCATCCCGTATATACTTAGTCAATCAATGCTTCGATTAATATATAAGCATGGAAATATTTGAGTCCTCGATAGGCTTTTGCGGGGGTATATCCGACATTCGCTTAGCGCAATGCTTGTTACCTTGGGAATATGTCGGAGAGATGATTTCGCAACACAGCGAAACTAGAAGTAAAATCTCTTCGATGGGGTTCGGTTTGGCAAAAGGTTGATTTTGGCAACGATCTGAGGAGAGTTTTGGTATGGCGGACTCCCTTCGCAATTTCAATGCAAATAGTTCAGGAATAGCACGTATTGCGATATTCTTTCAAGGGGCGGAAAGTACCAATCTGACGATACACGAGTACTGGAGAAAACCTGGCCACACACACACTGACCTTACCTCACCCGAAAATCTCGGAGTCGAGATCGATTTGAAAATTCTAAATCGTCCTACCGCAGCAACTTAAGTGGTAGGTCGTCGAAAAATAACTAATTTCTGTTTTATATCAAGTGGAGGTTGTCTTAAAACTATTCGAGATCGAATCTTGTAAAATTAAAAAAAAGATTCGCTCTGAATTTCAAGGCTGTCGACTCTGATTGGTAGGGATTGCCAGGTGTGGAAGATGAAATTACGTAAACCTCAAATCGAGAAAAAAAATTAATCCAAACCTGTTCTCAAGCGGGGGAAGTTTAGGAGAATTTGGGGAGTGTACCACAGTTCAGTAACGCCCTATGATACACAGACCTTTTACAACGGGCAGAATGTTTGTTATTTATGTCCACTCCAAGGCATTAAACGCATTATTTCGTTCATGGATGTAAATCGATTCTAGTGCAAGAAGAGGTTTTAATTTGCAAATTCCTGCAGCAAAATCGCGCGGGGAATGACATTCTGATTGTGAGCTATTTAGAAAGAAAAGAAGAAACCTTGAGAACCACGTAACTATTCAAATTCGGTAGTAGGCAACTAGGGGATGATTTGGCTTAAATGCGCAAAATGATACATACGTAATTTTTACGAGCTGTTTATTATTTGAAAAAACATCCTAATTGATAATTTCTCCGTTTTTTCTACAGTTTGCATTTCACTTTTCTTATATCCCGAACGAACAACTTAAATTCGAATGAGTTATATGATTTTAAAAGCAAAATTGAGCGTAAGAAAATTTTTATGGGAACAAAATATACAGACGTAGATGAGATCAGGTTTCAATTTAAAGACATAGCTAATGAAAGTTACAACTAAAAATTTTTCACAAAAATAAAGAGAGTATGTAAACGGCGGGTACAATTATCAAATGTTTGCGCGGATTATTCAAAAACTATTTCTGGAATTGACTGCTGTAATCAGATTAGTGCATGTTACCAGCAGAATCACCAATAAAAGTTTTTCCTTTCTTATTTCTTAATCGCTTTTATTATCATAAATATATCACTATATTTTTAGATCATTTTTATACTATGTATAATATTATTTATCAACAATTTATAATAGAATGTAACTGTGTTCTGTGTAGATGCTTGCTTATGAGTAAAATAGAAAATATGGGTTCCCTTCCGTCTTTGGGCGAATGTCGTGCAAATTTGATCAATTTTTCTTACGCCCACTCGACCGTTGCCATCTGACTCAGTGACCTATCACAACGATTTATAAACTAAATAAATAAATAATAAAATTGCACAAAGCTTAATAAATCATACAATTTTTTAATTTTAAAGGCGAATGAAAGAGAACGGACCCTTGTTAAACATAAGGATTGAGAAAAGATGCATGTATGTACATCGCACGGTAAAGCCGCACGGCTGAATCCCCAGGAATAACTAGTAGTGTGGAAAATGGGAGAAAAGTGGGAGAACTGGGTTCGAGTCCCAGTCATGTCGCTATTTGTCACGCTTGTTATTCTTTGTCCAACGCAGTGAACACCTTCGCAATTTGAATGGAAAGACAGTACTACCTTATGATAGAATCTTCTCCGCCCTTAATGGAATATTTCTCTCATTACTTCGATAAAACCATCACTTTGAGCCGAAACTCAGGTTAGAGATCGGCATCTAGACTTCATGGAGCCGAATCGATGTTTCAAAATTTCGACAACTTGGGTTTCAAAGGATGTACATCATGTAGGCGCATGATTTCACGTGGGAGTAGGACGTGTCCATTTTGAGGCGGAGTCTTGCTAAGGCAGCGAAAATTATCTGGCATTTCTCGATCCGGCGGCTTCTGGAGGTCTGTCCAACCCTTTTGAAAAAAAGACCAGCGAAGCTATGCTCTCCCGCTGACTGAAGTCGACCACCCGCGGCGTTCTACGTCTTTACGATCTTAATTAACCTCAAAGATTCGTGCACATGATTCGATTCTTGCGTAGAGCCATTAATACCGCATCGCTCTCGGGAAGAACGAATCCGTATCGGTATGAAACCTATCGAGAAATGCTCAGGAGAAGCAATTAATGCTCGCATGTCTCAGATTTTGCGGTGGAAGTTATAAATTAGCTGGAAAGAAATCGGAACATTTCGAAAAAGCAATGATGGTTAACTTAATGTTACGCCTGTTTGTGGAAGTGTACTTCTAGAAAACCATGGAAATTATAGGGCCATTCCGCCAACGCCGATGTTTGGGAAAGTTATGGGCCCCATCGCTGTTAGCTTACTCGTGGGTTTTGTAGGTACCGCTCATTTTCTCAATAAGAAGGGCTTTCGAAAGTCAGGATGATTCGGAATTGAACGTTTTCTTCTCGTTCACGACGTCTTAAAATCAGATGAGAGCATTAAGTAAAAAGGAGCTAATTTCCTTGATTGCTAGAAGGCCTTAGGTAGAGTGTCTCACTACCAAGTTTTCGACAAATTATTATTTGCGGCCACTACATAACAAGGACGTGACTGACAGGACATGGTTGGAAGCTTTAATTTTTATTTCTTTTGTTTTATCCAACAATTTGTAGGTATTATTTATTATATATAAGTATATATGAGTATAACTTAATGTTTTTCACTGCCCAGGTAACGTATAATTATGTACTAATGCTTATTATTTATACTAATAGTTTTCATGATTTAGAAAATATTCTCTAATTCGCAATTTATTTCTCTCCTTTTTCTTTTCTACATCATTCGCAAGTTCTTCACGTACGCTTTTCTTTTAGGGTGAAAATATTTTTTCTTTGATAAAATAAACCACCATATGCGTGATTAGTAATACTAACCTAATATTAATTCGTCTCTTATGTCTTCATTTCTAATATCGTTTGATTGAAATTTGTTGAAATTTTTCAAATTAACAGGAAAACAAGCTATAAGTAAAATGATCAGATGTCTGAAATTAAATTCATTACCATGAGAATAATAAAGGATACAACTTTTACCCGCACCACCAAGACTTTATTTGCAGAATAGACTCTTGGTGGTATGCGTAACAGTTAAGTCCTTTATTATTCTCATCGTCATGGAAACCTACCACGAAGTCAGGCGGGAAGTAATTGATAGTATTAAAATCAGTACATGTCTTTGAAAACTTTTTCAATGTACTCGTATGCGCGTTATTTGTGATACAATCACGCTCCAGTAACAACTTGCAAAACGCGGTTCTTCTCTTTGGTGGAACCTACATGAATCTTTACAAAACTTGGAAAATTTAGAGTGAATTTTAGTATTAATAGTTAAAAGACTATCGCGGTATGAAAATGAGTTAGGAATTCGTTGGCGAACAGGAAAATGTCTCCAGCCGTTATATCATGGAAAACGTTACGACTTGGTTTTTGGAAATATTTCTTAATGATCTTGTTGTCGGAGACGGGAGGATGATAGCTGAAAGTCAGGCGAAAGATAATATGTCTGTCCTTCTTTACGTAAAGCTGAGAAATTTTCAAAATCGAACGATATCAATTTCAGAATTGGTTTCTAACATCTATCCAAGCCGTTCTCAGCCAATCGCTTAATTTCCTCATTTCCTTAACGCTGAAATGCTTCTCTGATGTTAGGGAGCGGGACGTTTCACGCTACGATATTTTTAGAAATTGTAGTACATACATACTACTCACGCTTGAATCTTAAAGATTTTTTTCTGCCTTTTGTGTATGGTTTGTTGAAATTCAGGTAACTTTATGTAAAAGTAGATTAACGGTACCTGATGGTATCGTAAATGAGGTATTTGTTTCAAAACGGAGGTCCACTATTTCGTTGTGGCGGGATGGGCTGGAGGAAATTATACTGAAGAATGAATTTTTTTCTTCTCCTCTATCAAAAATATCATTCATAAGCCCATTATGTTACACTTTTGTGGATCCATGCCACATATAGCTTTATGGTGCATTGAGGCTTTGAGGCTATTGATTGAGACTTTATGGTTAATTTATGGTTCATGGAGGAAAGGAAAGGCATATCACCTCACTCCTCATCTTTCCAAGTAAACCTCCTTCCATCTTAAGAGCTCTTGGCATACTACCTCACTCCATAGGTCTCATTCCCTCAGAATCGGTTTAGGTAATAGTGGAGGGGTTAAGGTCCAAGCCAACCTTCGGGATGAATGTTGATAAACATTTTAAAATTTCTAAAGCGTGAGAGAAGACGTAAAACCTTCGATGTTTTTAAAAAGGAGCCAATTCTTCCTTCCCTGAGAAGGTCACTGGGTCAGCCGAGTAAGTGGTCACCTTATTAAGTTTCTTATCTTTAGTCTCTCTTCTTCGTCTCCTCCCTTTCCTCATTTCCCCATCACTCCGCCTGGCCATCCTCCCCTTCGGAAATGGACGGCACATTGTTTTGTTCCTCTACGTCGATCGATTCGGTGAAACGATCCGTGTCGTCGTGGGATTCCATTTTCTCCACGTGGCGCATCCGTCAAAGTTTCAGGAAGCCAATTATCCTTGCAGATAACGAGTGCTCACGTTCCCTAATCCGTTTCCTAGGTGATTTAATTTTAACGGGCTCCTGGCTGATAAGGCAGCTCGCTCTCTAATTGATTGCGCGAGTCTCCCCGTCCGCTTTTTTTCGCCTAGTTTTCTCCCAGAAATAGCGCCCGCGAATTACGAAGATGCAAATGTGCGACGTAACATTTTACGCGTCATTAGCATCGGCTCCGAAACGCTCGTTGTTTTTTGCGTCATTTTTTGCAATTAGCCGAAAAAACTCGAATGGCGGCGAATTTCCACATCGTCATGCGAAAAAATGTGTCGAATGCAAAACAATCTGTCGTCACGATTGCGTGATTGATTTATGGCTGTTGTAAGGGTTATTATTGGTTTCGAAAGGAAAATGAAGGGAATTAAATCGCGGATTATATATCCCCGCGCGTTTCCAATGTAATCATGCCTTACAAAATACGGTTAAAGTCGGTCGAACCTCATACCACTCTTACGGTCATATTGGGAAAGAATATTTGGATTGTAACTTGCTATATTATCGATTCTAAATCTTCGAAGGTTTATGCTAAATACTGAACATTTTTAGTTACATTATTTTTAATCGAGTACTTTAACCTTTGAATTTAAGTGCAAAAAGTGGAAGTATTTAATTAACGAGTATATTTTACGCAAGGAAAAGGATAAGTAAGGTATTGCACGAAAATTCGCGTAGCTAGCAGGACGGCATGGAGAAATGTTCTTGCAAAATAGCTCAATGGTCAAAGTATATTCCTCAGTTCGGTCCTGTCAGACTTTTTTGATGTCTGTTTTTCCTCGGGAAGTATATTTTTCTAAATTTTCAGTCTGTTTGTTCATTGATGTGATGATTTGAAAGCTACAGGGGGAGAATGATGGCGTGTTACGTCATTCATTGAAATCATCCTTTATTTAGTGCTATGAAACTTGTTAAGAATGCCACAATTGTTCCACTTCAAGCATTTAGGCTAATTTACGAAATCAAGGGTAAACTACCTCACTCCTCATTCTTCCTAGTACGCCTCATTCCCTCCGCAAAGCTCCTCGTTTGAACCTTCGACTTTAATACTGCACTGACTTATTTTAGAGATTTTTTAAATGAATATTGTATTTATTGAACAATTTAAATATTAGTGGTTAGAATACCTTCCCGGAAAGTCGGAGACCGGGTTTGGAGTCCCAGTCATGTCGATATTTTTCACACCTTTTATTCCTTGGGTTTCAGCCGCACGGATCTTCCATTCAATGTTATTAACATCTCCCTAATCCTCATGAAATAAGTTGAATTTTGTTGAGCTACAAAATTCCGTCAACCTAATTTTAAAGTTTAAAATCGGTGTTCTTTAAAGTAAAATATCGCGGATTCCAAGTCATGGAGCGGCCATACTACATTTACGTGGCCACTATAAACCAATTATTCTGTGTAACAGGAATACAGTAAACAAACAAATTCATTCAAATAGAGCAAACATCAGACCCCTGGAACCAAACCCAATGGTTTCCACAGTTTGATAAAATTCAATAACTCAGCCAAAAAACGGGAAGAAATGTGTATCAAAATGATAAGCAGAGCAGTTAGCGTCAAGAAAATCGGAAAATTATACCATTTGAAATTAATTACCGCGTAATTAAAGAAGAATTATGGGAAGAGTATTAAGAACTCAATAAATCTTAGATTTTAAGAAATTGGTGGTTAGGAAAGGTGATAGCGTCAGTTTTACTTTGAATTCATTCATTTCAGCTTCGAATCTCTAACTCTGGTTAGCAATGCTAATTCGAACTCAGCCTATCATCAAGGAATTAAAAAATTCTTCGTGTGCCGGTATTTAGTGAATAACATGAATATTTAATTCACAGAAACCAGACCTTATGGCTTAATCCGCACCTCTTCATCAAAGTTTTCAACACTTTCGAATCTTAATTGAAGCCTATTTCATTTCAGTAATTAATTTAGAGAGATGAAAACCAGCATATCTCAACTTCTGACCTCTATCGTCGAAAATTTCTCCACTTTCTTCAAATGCAATTTTCATTGTTTTTCAAGTCTTCTATGACTTGAACAGGAAAGACTGACAGGTCACGGTCCTGTCAGACTTTTTTTATGTCCACTTTCTTTTTGGAATTTTGATGAGAGCATCCCTTGGCGTACAAAGTTACCTTTCACCAGCTGAAATATGAATTTATTAGAGCACGTTCGGATCAGTATATATTCAACAGATTTTGTGTATATTTACTGCTAAGTATGAACATGACATAGATATTAGAGACATAGTTAATACAATTTTTAATAGACAGCCATATAATCATTCCATAATTCAATCCACCTGGCATTATCCAAAATATGGTGGAAGTACTGTTAAAAGTACTTCGACATCTAAGGTAATTTCGAACGTTGACCCCCCACCGGGAATCGAACCCGGAAACTCTTTCACCAAAGTCGAACCCGTTGCCCACTTGGCCATGCGGGAGCTCTAGAATGTTTCCCGACCTGCTGGTTTGTAAGTACTGAATTCTGCTCTTTAACCCGCAGTATCCTCCTGAGCTAGGGTGAACACATCAAAATGTTCCTGATTCTATCAGTAAAAGATGCATTAAAACCCCTGAGATGAATGAAAACAACTAGTAAAACGGTGGTAGGGCGGTTTTATTACATCAGTCTTTTACTTTCTTTTTTACCTCACTTACCCTATGAGATCATGTAACTTGTATGGAAGTTGGTATTTTTTGCGATCCATTTAATTTTAAATTTCAACTTTTAAGAAGGCTTTTGTGATCTGCAGATTCTCTTTCAAGTTTCAAGTCCTATTAGCCCAGCCACTTTACACCTCCGACATCTTCGATACTTAAGGGGACAATAATCATAGTTATTACACAACACATATAAAAGTTACTTACAACCGACTTGATTAGTATGTCATTGATATTTCTTGTTCTCAAAACTGTTTTATTGATGTGTCCAAAAATTCATTTTTGCGAAATTTTATTTTTCGCCATTTTTGGGAAGGAACAATTGGGCCTACGAGCGAGGTTTGAATTCAAATTAAAACTAAATACATTTACCATAAATTCGTTTCCTATAAGTTTTCTCATGGGATGAATACTTTCCCGATATTTAACTAGATTCACATTCAAAACAAATATGTTTTGTTTTATAAACAAATTACCATTTTTTTAAGATCCTTTTCTTGCAAAGTTCTTGACGTATATAGCTTGTTTGTAGAATAGTAAATTGAATGTACTTTAAAATAAAATTCGTCAACTTTCTCTGTCGGACGCATACTTGAGGAGATATTGAGCAAAAACATAAAAAAGTGCAAAAAATTCGCTAAGTTTTTGGAATTGCTCATCTCGCACAGGTGTTAAAAAGCTGTAAAATTGTTTTATTACTATCGACATAGGTCCTATTCAAAAAGCATATTAAATTATAATTACATTACCTTTTGCAAGATAAAGCCCTTTTTGTGTATAAATTAACTGGGCTATAAGTAGCAAAATTAATTTGGGAAATTCTGGTATAGAGCTTCGTTTAGGAAAGTAGAAACTTTGGGTGCGAGAAGCCACTTCTTTCTATTTTACTGCCATATTTCCTTCCTTTTAAATTTAATTTGTCTTTAGAGAAGCTATTTCGTGTGAATGTATGCTTTCAGTGCGTCTTGACAGCTCATAGCATCATTGCGCGGCATTCATTCCCTCGCGATCCACAATCCCTCGAGTCTCTTGCGGTTATTGGTCTTTCGAGCTAATGCTCGGTTAACCGAAAGCCGCATCGTTCTCTTCGTCGGTGAAATCAGCTGCCATTTGAGTCCCGACGTGCATCGGAGGCTCTCCTGAATTAGCATCTCCCTCGGTGCCTCGGGTCGCGATATCTTTCCCTTTTGCGTATTCCCCAAGTACTTCTGCGCGAATTGAATCGCGGAGTAATCTTGCCGTGGTGAAGCATCCTGGAAATTGGATTGGCGTTGTGCGTTTGTCATTCAGGTATTTATGGAAGTGGCCATTGCTCGAGGTCAAGTGCCTATGTCCTTGCTTAGAATGGATGGAAGCCACATTCGCAATTGAATTCTAATCGAATGCATCGTCAATTGGGTCGGACTGCGAGATCGCCCTTTGTATTCTATCGCCGCCGCGTCATTACCTGGTAAATCAAATTCTCTCCACCGTAATTTAGTTCAAATGTCACTTTACTGTAAAATTTAATTTCCTAATGCCTTTTCATAAAATTTCAAGGACTCAAATACAATTTATCGATTTTTATTATTTTTGCACTTATGTCAATTCATAGTTCGGGACATCAGTATTAAAATTTTTCAATTTACGGTCAGCGGTTTTCGCGATGATACTTTAAATTTGCAGCGGAACTGTTAAATGTTATTGTATTTAATGGTTTACTGAAAGTATGTGAACGTATACTTTGATGGAAAAATGAGAAGAACAATTCATAGTTCGGGACATCAGTATTAAAATTTTTCAATTTACGGTCAGCTGTTTTCGCGATGATACTTTAAATTTGCAGCGGAACTGTTAAATGTTATTGTATTTAATGGTTTACTGAAAGTATGTGAACGTATACTTTGATGGAAAAATGAGAAGAACAATTCATAGTTCGGGACATCAGTATTAAAATTTTTCAATTTACGGTCAGCTGTTTTCGCGATGATACTTTAAATTTGCAGCGGAACTGTTAAATGTTATTGTATTTAATGGTTTACTGAAAGTATGTGAACGTATACTTTGATGGAAAAATGAGAAGAACAATTCATAGTTCGGGACATCAGTATTAAAATTTTTCAATTTACGGTCAGCTGTTTTCGCGATGATACTTTAAATTTGCAGCGGAACTGTTAAATGTTATTGTATTTAATGGTTTACTGAAAGTATGTGAACGTATACTTTGATGGAAAAATGAGAAGAACTTGCATTTTTTGTTTTTATGTGATTAAGTTCTCAAATTTACGCAATCTACCCTACGCTTTGAATGATCAATATTGCTCTCTCTACGTATTCCTTATTTTTGCTTCCTCGTGGGATTTATCTAATAGTCGTGAAATACCGAAAATACTCGATTAATATTCGACCTTTAGCGATAAAATTCCAATGCTAACTCCAATAAAATATCTAGAGTTGACCTATACGCGAGGGAGTTGCGATCATAATTAGCATTGTGCTTAATATTCATAATGACCTGCAATATAGTCATTTATCGTCCGTTGAGCTGAAACAAACCGATTAGCAAATATGTCACAAAATCGAATTTGGCCAATTCTTAGTATTCCCAGCTTACAAAATTAGCAATTGTCTCGAATATACCTTGTACGAAAGTATTGAGAGCTAAACAATTCAAAGCTGGAAGTTAAAAGTGTTAAATTTAATCACTATTAGCCCGTATTACTCGAGAATATGCATTTTAAGCTCATTCATCTGTATCGATTTTAATCCACCGGAATTTCCTTGGTGGTGTTACTTGCGGAAAATCCTTACGCTTGAGGTACGAGAGAAGCGGAATTAAAGCGTTTCCGTAATAATTGGGTTAGTAGACCCATACGGGAGATCTTACGCTTGAGGTACGAGAAAAGCGGAATTAAAGCGTTTACGTAATAATTGGGTTAGTAGACCCATACGGGAGATCGTCCTATAACATAATGATTCTATAAAAAAAATATCCGTAGCATCCAATTTGGTTTAGCCACGTGAATGTAATTGCTAAGAATCACTCATACCTCACTTCCTTTCATTTTATGACTACCACGACCTAGACTGAGACTAAAGTATATGGATAAATTTTTCTCTATGCCGTTCCAAAAGAAATGTAAAAAAATAAACATTCGTCTTGATACGGTAGCTGGAGCATGAAAACAAACATATAACGGAACAAATAAGGATTCGGGATTACCGCGAAAAACCCACTCCTGAATATAATCTAAGATCAAGAATAAGTAGAGAGAAAAGCCCAGACCTTCGTTAATCGTCCAAGTTGGTCCGGAAAAGCCAGTCATTTCAATCTTTAGTTTGAATCGCAAGGCAAAGCCGTTAAAAAAAGTGAAGGGAGATTATCTAGAAAATAATCTGCCCCTTTTCGGAATTTTCGACGATGTTCTCTTTTCACTTTCTTTTCCACGCGCCGCTTGCTTCGGTAACTTCTCGTCTTGGGCTGCCGGTACGATTCACTGCATTTTATCTGTCGTTCTGCATTTATAGGTGGCATTTACACTCCGACGTTACGCCGTGTTGATGGAGATATTCTGGATTCACCTCAAGTGATCCACATTTGAAAACCTGGCATAGTGATAAAGTTATTCGAAGGTTCGCTTCGGAATAAAAAAATACCAATCTTGATTCGCGATCCATAAAACGTTTCAGAAGCGAGTTAGTGGTAATGGCTGAGTTACGGCGTATTTAAAATGTCAGGGTGGGTCTCCGGGCGCGTGTTCATTATTTTAGTTTTGGAAAGGACTGATGTGTAAGAATAAGAAGGTTGGAACGCGGCTGTATGTGAATTAGAGGTTTAAAAACACTCCGTAAGCCGTCTTTCGGCAAGCGGAACTCGCGCTCAGAGACAAACGGAAAGCTCCGGATTACCGATTACCGATCTGGGAAGGTCCAATGATCATTTCGGAGACAAAGCCTCCATCCTCAGGGGTCTCCACAAAGGAAGTGAATAGGCGAGGTGAGTGGTCGGACTCTTATCTTGTCTGAAGGTGTGGGGAGATTAAATGTGGCTGGATGAAGTGGGTTTCTGTTGTGACGTCTGTAAGGAGGGTGAAGGCTCTTTCATTTCGGATGGCGATCAAGCCTTTTATCTTGTGTGAAGGTGTGGGGTAGAAGAAGTGCGCTAAGAAGCTGGACTGCTATGTATCAGTCGCTTAAAATGTAGGTTTTATTAGGTTGTTGTATTTTCTCTACGAAAAGCGAGAAATTGATAGTGAATGATGGTCTTTTATTCTCTGACGAACCCGAGGTTTCTCGCAGAAGAGAGTGGTTTAAAATCCAGTTGTGCCCGATGTATCTCTTATTTAGGATTTTCTACATTTTTAACCATTTTTTACTTCCAAAGGATATCTCATTTAAGCTATCGAGCGTACTGAGCGTGTCTAGCATGCTTTCTTTCATTTGCTTAACATTTATAGGTTTCTTTTGTTATACCTAATGTGTGTGTGTACCGTAGACAGATTAAAATTTAAGGAAATGAAACAGTGAAATATAATAATAAGTAGCTATCAAGGGGAGAAGGGTCTTTCTATCCGTTATTAGTTAAGTATAAGCACACAAGTTAATAAATAAATATAAGCTTTTTTCCATGTCCAACTTAATGTCAGGTAAGGGGTTGAAGCATGCAAACCCAATAAGCTCACGCTTGACCGTGACAAAATTATTTTTATTTTCACAAAGTAAACTAATAACAAAAGAACCGATGCATTGCCACAAGTTAAAATTTGTTCGAACAAGTTACGTGCGCCATCATAAGTTTTTCTTATGATGCCCGAACGTGTCGTACTTTTTAGTTTTTTTAGTTTATTTTAAATTTAGATATTTCTTAAAACATAAATATATTTTGTAAAGCATACAACATTTTTATTACGAATTTCAAGGTATTTTGCAAGATTCGTAAGTCAATGAAACTTGTTGGCTGTGAGGAAAAACAAACGAATACCGGTCTAGAAAATTAAAAGATAAGCCAGAGTGTGTTATCTATTAAAAATATATATTTGTTATGCCTCTTGCATGTCCATAAAATGCTCTTTGGTGGATTCACTTACAATACGTCAGCCCATTGTAGACTACAAGTCTGATTTAGTTTGGGAGCTAACGTACTACTTTCATGTATACTTTCTATTCTGCTTGCCATACGTTCGCCACCTATAAGAACGCATCCTGTCTTTAGCACTCATATTCGTGGTATTCCTGTACTTATATCCACTGTTGACCTTCTATGCCGTGACTGTATGTTCCATTAGGCCTCATACGAAATTGAGGCAATATATGTAATAATCAGGATGTACTCAAGTGCCACATTCCCTACGTTCTGATTTTCCAACTTCTAAATTGTATAACGGAAAAGTAATCTGTTTGCTTACTGACCATCCGTCCATTATCTAAAGGCTAACCCTTGTCTCACCATCCAGGAGCTCATGTCTTCTGCCATTCTCTTAAGTTGAAATTATCCATCCACTGCCATCCTTGTCTGGATATCGTCAATATATTTCTTATAGTAAAAATTTGTGAATATATTTTTAACTTATGTGTCAAGTAATAAAGGGAAATAAAGCAGGTTAAAGATAACTTCGCGCGTCCTACGAAACTTCTCAAGGAGAAATGGACTGAAAGGAACGAAACTCGATCCCGAATCTCCCAATTACCGGTGGGTTGCTCCCTTGAGCTATCTTGACTACGCTTCACAGGACGAAACCGCCTTGCCCTTGAATGCCAAGTCTCCCGAACGGCATGCCTGAATGTTCTTATGATATATTAATGGTTAGAACAACCGACCGACTATTGGAAGATCCTGGTTTCAATCCCGATTCACCTTTTTTGCCAGTTTCTCCTTGGGAATTGGGAAGTAAAATTAAGTTCGTAAGTTGGTATCGAGTGATGGAAAGAATATCCGGAAAGATCGCAGGTTCCCCGCATTTGCCAGGTTCCCTATACCCAATTTCGCCCGTTTACCAAACTTTTTTTTACGGTTTTTTTTTACGCCGACTCCCATATATCCGGTTTTTATAGGTAGCTCTGGGGACAAATTACCTTCATTGCTCATCGCAGAGTAATGTTTTTCCAACTATTCCTCCGCCCTTCTAGGTGCATCAGTACCCGCACTTCGTTCCCATGCTCACTGCAAAATCTCCCGCGACCGCTCGTGCGGAAGGACAGTAAATATGACTGATGAGACGGCGTGACGAAATGTGTTACCACACACTTTTCGCACCCTTTATGAACGTAGATACAAACGAGTTCTAAAACACCTTCTCTTCGTCGGCTGCGGTGGTTTCCGAACTAAAAGGTGTCAGGTTCAACTAGATGTCGCTTTTATTTTTCCTTATCTGAAAATGTCTCTTTCATGATTGCAGGCATAAGGAGGGGATACGACATGGCTCCAACTATAAGCTGCAGAAACGTGTCGCACAAGCTGCACAGGCGACAAAAGAAGCAGCAGATGCACATTGAGACCTCCGCCGCCGACAGAGCTGCGGAAGAGGAAGTTATCACCTCTGGTGAGTACCCATCTATTTATGGTTGAAAAATATCGTATGAAACACGACGCAGAGTTCCGCCGGGATTCCCAGTCTTCGCAAATTCAATATCCGTCTCCGCATCATATTTTTAAGGTCACAGATCTAGATTTAGCTATTTAGTCTCGTGCAATCTAGTCCCCTAGCGATTTTGTCGCTCATGTACATGTAATTAGGTTTCGATACTCTTCACTCCTTGAAGTGTTACAGTTTAGTGTATGGAGTGTACACTCGTATCAATACCTAACTCTCGGATTTAGATTTGGTAATTACGTCTCGTGCGATCTTCTTGCGATTTTGTCGCTCGCGATTTTGCTGTTGATGTCGGCACATACGCAATAAGAATGAAAATTGGAAATTCAGTTTCGATAATCTTGTTCCTTACAAATGCTACGGAGTCGTGTTCGCAGTACTCGTATATTTTCAAGTTCATGAGTCTTGATTTTGTAGTTGAGCCGCAATCTTTCTTTTTTGTCGCTCTTGTTCATGCTGCTTGGTGAACATTTTGGTACATTTGGAACATTGTATATCTCCAGTTTTCGCCATTAGTGCGTTTGCCTCTTTAATGCAAAGTTGATTTTTCTTCACTATCCCCGGTCACAGTGAGCATAACTTAAATCTATAACTACGTCGGGCGGAAACCGATAACTTTGTTGATTGCCATTTCCTACATAATAGCGATTATGATTTCATGACATCGAAGGTTTCAAGCCGACGAATCTAATTTCGAAAAATGTGTCTCATTAACATTTCCTTTGTCAACAACTAATATATTTTTACTTAGCTCACGCAGCGTTTTCAGCGGGTATGTGGTAACTTCTACGAACAGATCTATCTTAATTATAGAACAATTACTCTCTTAGTGGGTACTTGAAATTCATTTTAAGCATTTTCAAGATGTTTTGTAAAAAAGTACTATTTTTATTCAACAGTGAAAGTAATGCCATAACCTGCAGTAATTGTTGGGTTTATCTGCCGGTCCGTCGGTCTCTTGCTCAGAAAGTAATTTTTATTAACGGTCACGACATCATCTGATGTTTTCTCATATAAGTTTTGAGATTATATCTCACATTTATCCGCTAGAAATAAAGCGAGAAAGAAGTTTTTCTCTGAATCTACTGAATAATCTTTGCAACTCAAAAGACTGTCTTCTTGGATTATTAAAGTCCAGAATACGTCCGCTCGTTTGTAGATCTGCATATTATCGCAATTTGAAAGCATCATAATGCCGTGATCATTAACTCGAAGAGATTGATACTAGAAATATCGAGAAATCGCGCTATAAGATTATTTACCACAACTGCTGGTAATGCACGTAAATCGTTGATATCGAATGGAAAATTATGTGCTTCAGCAAAAACGCGCATGATCGACTAGCTATTCCGTAATGAAGTCTGCGAAGTAAACGCTCAGTTATTTACAGTTCTCCCATTCATAGTTCTCTTCCGCCACACCCCGTCATTACGAAAGGAAATCAGTGACTTTGCATCTAGAATGTTAGGAAACACGACAGTTTTCTTCATTGTTACGAGAAAAATTTACGAAGTTCTTTTTTCTTACTTTGTCAGAATGTCGTTCCACGAAGTACGGCCTAGCACGATTGAATTTATACGAGAAAAATCTTCTTAGGTGCAGCTTTATTGGCTTTCAACATCAATTCTTTTCTGATATGTACTCCAGCTTCCTCTTCTTCCCGCCTACCTCCAACGCTCGCGCCTGTTTCCTTTAGCACTTCATCAAATTATCCACCACTAAAAAGTCCCACATTTATTTCCTTGGAATGCCCACAACTCATCTCCGGCAATCTTTACAGTTCTTCCACTTTCTGTACTGTCAATATTATTTTATTCGCGAGTCCGTCAAAATATCCATTGTTTGATATTCTCCTCATGGCAATCATACCTTTTGGAATCGCTTCTCATTCTGTCCAATCTAGTTTACTCTGACATTTTTCGAATTAGGAAAGGATTTTAGGTACTTGGCACGATAAGGCGTGCACCTAGGAAAATTCCCAAGGAGAAACGGACATGAAAAAAGTCTGACGGAACCGGGACTCGAACCCAGGTCTCCCAATTGCCGGTCGGTTGCTCTATCCTATGGATAGAGGTCTCTATCTATAGATAGAGCAACCGACCGGCAATTGGGAGACCCGGGTTCGAGTCCCGGTTCCGTCAGAATTTTTTCATGTCCGTTTCTCCTTGGGAATTTTTCGAATTATTCTATTTTAGAAATGAAGACGTGTTGTTAATATTATTTCTGAGATTGAGAGAGAGATTCTGAATCTCTTTCACACCTGTCTGCCTCAGGTCTTGCAATTGTGTTTTTAAAAATGCTTCGCCAGCTTAGGTCATTTTGTTCGTATGGGACCGTCGTGACCGGGAATCAAACAGGTCACTTTCAATAAAGGCGAACGCGCTACTTTTCTAAGTGGGATTCCTAGGTTTTATCTCTGCCAGTTCAGTGCGCCAATATGTTTTATATGTAAAGATATTGCCTTTTAAATGTATCAAATTATTCTCTATTGATATATTATTTTTACGTGAATAATAATAGACGTGTCCAAGATGAACACAGTGCTGAACGATCCCCTCGATTTTTTGAAACTACACAATAGAAAAAATAATGAAAATCGATGATTGTATTAGAAAGTAAAATACGTTATAAATTAGTTCATTAAAGTTAGTAAGTTAAACATAAAAAAACCATAATTGTGAATGAAGAATATTCAGATGTTTATATAATTAATAACTGGTTGGAAAAACTATGGAAAGAATCAAAAAGTGGAAAAGGATCTAATGCTTTCCNCAGACGAGGGGGAGGAGCGGGTGGATCCCCCCGATAGTATATATATACCGAACGTGGGCGATCCTCGACATCCTTGAAAATGGCAGCAGTGACCGCAGCCGAAACGTCGGACCTACCAAGCGTCTTCACCCGGCTGGAAACCCGTGAAGATTTCCTCAATCAAAAAGTCGATTTAAATTTTTTTACAGAAAATGGTTTTGCTGAATGGTATACGCCCACAGTAGTTTAATAAGAATGTGTCCCTCTGATAAACGTGAATATTTAGATTAGGCAGCGCTATTGAAGGCTAGGTTTTTGCTTGCGGTTGCAAGATCCTTTCATCCGTAGGAAGTGAAAAAACCATTGTCTTAGATTCAAACAAGAACATGTCTTCGCATCTTCAGTGAGAATAACAATATCCGGAAAATTTGCTAAGCTTCCTATCTGAACCAAGCGTTGATTTAAACATTTTAATATAATATTTACAATATTTTGATGTCCCTTCATATTCAATTTTGGGAAATTTACTTGAAAATAGTGAATTTTTTTAGTGAAAAATGGATGATTTCTAAGGCGTATAATCACGGGTCCGTTTTTATAATGATCATACGCCTGAGAAATCGTCCATTTTCACTAAAAAATTTCGCTATTTTCTATAATAGTAAATTTCCCAAATTGAATAGGAAGGGTCATCAAAATACAGTTTTCCTCACCCAATCACAAATACTGCTGTTATTACATCGCTTTATCTTTACGTTTCTCTGGAAAATATCTCATGTGTGTTCCTCTACGACTTATCTGAAGGTCATGGTTCAAAAGATCATTCGTGTCATAATTTCATTCACTTCCAGATGGTTTACATTCCAACAGATGTTTATCTTAACGTCAGTCTAGTTGTTTTTGCCTTTCATCGGCTTTTCTTGATTGTGGGTTAGTGAGTACGAATGATTTCATCACAGCGAAACGTAATTAATGGATTCTGTGAACTGATAAAGGAGGAATTCACTTTCTCCGAAACAATACGAGCACGCGCGTGTACATGTGCTAGTGAATTATTGTATTGAGCAAAACGAGGAGGAAATCTTGAAAAATGTAGTCTGAGAATTCATGAAAAGGTTTTTTTTTTGCTCTGTCGCAATTTAGCAGAAATTTGCATCATCAAACTCTCTTTTTTAGCTGATTTCTGTTTTTATTTTTCCTATCAGAATATAACCACCCGATCCGGAAAGAGGTCGCCGAGTCGCTTAGCATTTCGTAAATAATTCTGACTCGAGACTCCCTTAATTTACGTGATCCGCACATTAATTCGCTCAAGAGAAATTCTCAAGACCAATCAGTACAAGATCCAGTGCACCTTATCTTTTTGTATAACAAAAGAGTTTCATTTTACAGCGGTGGATTGAAATAGCTCGTAATTTTAATTGCTGAAACACAAAGAATGCAATCATTACGATAATCATTCCGGGCCTAATTTCTCTAAAGATGATTTACGTATAAATTAACAGCCAGCCTTGATATAATGGAAATATTATGTGAATTTCGACAACAAAACATAAAGGTTTTCTTCCCTGTCGCCTTCCCTCTTAAGAATCCTTGTATGATTCTATCTTTCCTGCTCATATCTCGATGAATGGAGTGTATTTAATTTGTTACGCGAGAGAAAAATGTATTTTTCATTACTTCCGTCCCACTGTTGCCCGTGGCAGTGATTATATGGAAGCTATTAAATAATGAAAGATGCTGAGTAGTGGCATTTATTTCGTAATTACCGTCTGAATGTTATGAATAGTCTTATTAATAGGATCGTTTTACTTCATTCACGCAATTACGTAGTGTTTTTCCACTCATTGAGTTCTGGCTGAGTGAAGTAAGCAAAGGAAAACTACCTTACTCCTCATCCTGCTTAGTAAACTTCATTCCCTCTTTAAAGCTTTCAGTGGCTAATGGCGGAGGTTTTGAGGATTGAGGTAAACGAAGACCATTATACCAGCGTCTTTCATTCCTCAGTAAATTTTATATCATCGTAGTCATGAACCAGACTGATACAAAAGTAAATGAAAAATTCATTTTCCTAAAATCTGTTCATGGAGACTACTTAAAATATTTCTATTGGATACAATACAGTTGCAGGAACGCCAATATGTGAGTAATGGTAAAATTTATTGAATTTCTGTCGGAAAATTTCCCAAATTAAAATAATTCAATCATTTTCAATTTTAAATTACCCCTTGATATAAATCGGGATATGTCTGTAAAGTATTCAGCCTAAAGACGGTTGTTGGACCAAATTGGGGTATATCTCTCTATAAGTTAATAAAAGAGGCAAATGAGTATGAAAGTTCGCAATTACGGTGTCGGAAGCACTATTGACTGAATTTTTCTATTGATTTGAATTCCCCTTGCCCCGATAAAGTTCGCTTTTACGAGTTTTCCGTTTCGGCTCAAGCTTTTCAAGATCTAATTTCACGCTCGCTCTTTCGACACAGTTATCCACGGAAATTGCACCTCGAGGCATTTCCATCGTAATTGCTTTTACTCCCTGTTCTCGGTATTTGCACGGTACGAAGCCATCCGTAAGTGTTCGCAGCCTTTCGAGAATCTAGATATTACCCAAGGAGCGTTTGTTACTCAACGCTTGCATCCCATTGCGCGGATAAATGTGGAAATGCCTTAAAATGTGTCAATTACGGTCGAAGCGAAATGGGTATTCCTTTCCCAACAGCTTCGAGTCCCACATTAGAGGGGAACTTGTCCTCAGTATTTATGGATTAATGGCATTTCCTCTTAAACAAACATTAAGTCATTCTTTGAACTTGAACATGAAAATTTCGTGCTGACGTGGAAAGTGAAAGATCCGGGTTCGTGTCCCGGATATGAATAAAGTTCTGTCAGACATCTTTCATGTTCTCCTGGGGAACATTCCTACGCGCACATCTTAATGTATAAAGTTAATTTTCATCCTTTCCCTTCGTGCTTACGCTTACCGTGTTTTTATCGAAAAATTAAAATTATTGAACCCGAATCGAAATCGAAAACCATTATTTATTCCGTCCCGAATTTCGGTTTGAAACAGTATCATTTTAAATAAGTTTAAACTAATGAAGCTATTCTTAACATATGTACAAAAAATACACACATACATACAATATGTACGAGCGACTTAGAATAAATTAAATGCATGCTATACATCCAATTACATCCGATCGAACACTTTGATCTATTTATTTCTTTATTATCGCAGGTTATGTTCTAAAATTCAATTAAATTTAATTGAGAAGCTACTACTACACCTTCCTGGTGTATTTCAATGGTACAAATTTCAAACGAATTTCGGTTCGAACTGGTTCTACAAAGGCAGACGAAATCGGAACCGAACCGAAACTTATTTCACTGAACCGGAGAAATAACCAGGACTAAAAATATTGCATTGTAATTCCCTGCTCATGATTATAATTTTAATCATCGGCCGATATCCCTAAGACGAGCGTTAGGCTTCGGATTAGCATTAACTGATTATTGTGACTCTATCTAGCATTTGTATCACTGTTTAAACCAAATTATGATTAGAATTGAAGTATGCTTTAATAATCTTCGTCCTAAAAATTTGCGCGCTCCTTAAATAATTATGGGTCAAAGGTGATAAACTTTTACAAGACATGTTACTTTGTCCAATTCAAAATCTTGTATATCAGTAGTTAAGGATTATGATTCATTGCAATTGAACTTTTGATCCATTAAAATCATTTTTTATTGTTTAAAATCCGATACTTATTACATTTATTACTAGGAAGAATGGACTTTAAAAAAAGTGAAGGGACCGGGAACGACGTCAGACTTTTTTCAAGTCCATTCTTCCTTGGGATTTTTCCTGGGTGCGCACCAAAATCACCCTTGCCCGTTTTCCTGTGACATTTATTGCTATTTAAATCTGATGATTTCACAGCAGCGAAATCAGAATCTTTGAGCAGATTAGCTAAAAATCTTAGGAAACTTGATCAACTCGCAAAATTAGTGGAAGCTTTTCGGTAAACTATTCTTCTACAACTAGTCTATAAAATCCGCAACGTAGAATGTCTGAAATTCATGGGAGATGATAATATGGAGATATAGCGGGTAATAAAACAATCCATTTCGTCTGATATACTAA
The DNA here is from genome assembly GCA_000376725.2 of Ladona fulva. Lineage (NCBI taxonomy): Eukaryota > Metazoa > Arthropoda > Insecta > Odonata > Libellulidae > Ladona > Ladona fulva. The sequence goes on along the minus strand of KZ308484.1, from coordinate 116,114 downwards.
ATTTAAATTAAAAGATGCGATAGGACAGTGTTTGCTATAATTAGAAGAGCCGTTTGCGATATTGCGGCGCTTACAAAGACAGGAATAATATAAATAACGCCCAACACATACATATTTTGCTTTCCTCGCCGAAGTGTTGGTCTTTGCAACGTCTCACTGCAAGAGGATGCACTCACTCAGGCACTATTGGCTCACACTTATCTCTTCAGCTTTTCGCTGAGTCAAGTCTGTCACGCCTACTGACGCATTAAGGACTCCTTCAATAGACTGCCTGTTCCGTGGAAGAGCCTTTTCGTTTGGTTTCGTTTTACATCTGCCGTCAATACAGGGCTTCGTCTCATCTACTCCGCATTTCCTGCTGGAAAAAGATTTTGCCTTCCGATAAAAATATCGCATACTCGACATGTTCAGAATCAGTCAAGCAGTGGCTTATGTTGACATGGAATTTCCATACCTCAGGGAATGTAGTAGGTTTTATATCAGCCTGGGACAATTACTACCCACAATCCGTAGGGACAACCCCGTGAAATATGTCTACATTTCAGTGGTACTTTTGCTTCTACGGAAATCCTGAAGGCGGATATTTACGATGCGCGTATGTGGTCTCATTTTGAACACAGCGTGTGTATTGCGTTATTTATTTTGCCTCATAATCGTTTAATCTGATCCTCAGGTCAGTTAATACAATTCACAGACTGGTATTTAATTAAAATATTCCGTATTACTCTTGATAACTATCTTTATAATCAGTTATGCTTACCAGTAACTATTTTTGATTTTTCTTCATTTTTGACTATCTTACGTACCTAGGGAATATAATACCGCAGTCTGCCTCGTGATCGGGAATCGGGCTTCTGGATAGTCAATTGAGTAGCACGTTCGCCTTCGGTGAAAGCGGTTCCGGGTTCGATTCTCGGTAGGGGCCCATATGTGCGACTTAACCCCAACTGTCTTAGCACTTTTAACATTTTTTTTAACAATCGGGAATCTACTGTCTAGTTGAAAAGTAGAGAAATATTTTATTTGAACCGAGCATGTGTTAATGGTTTGCAGAAAGTTTCAGCGTCGCATTCCCTAAATTTGATTTCGCTTTCTGCTTTAATTAGTTTAATGTATATTTAACTTCTTAAATGAGTTAATTATGTCGCCTAAAAACATTGAAATTCTAAATTAGCACTGTGACTGGTTCTAATAGTTAAGTCGTTGTATTCCTCATGTGCTAAAAAGACGCAGTTCAGCCGCAAAATAAAACACGTTTTAAAGAAAATGATCGGAATGATTTCTTGAAACTTTCTATATTTCTCCTTCTATACAATTTCTAGGATATTCTATTTAATTTTTTGATATTCTGTAAGGAATCTGTACTCCTCTCAGGAAACACTAATGCATATTTATCATTTCGAGTTAATTTCTGAAGTAAATCTGAAAACCCACTTATTTAATGTTCAATGCTAGCTATATATTAAATGATGACACAAAATGGCATCCGATTCGTTTAGACCAGGGGTGAGGAACCTTTTTCCACAGTAATGCCGCATGTGAAACCATTAGGTCGCACTAGAGTTGCGTATTACCTGCATTTAAATAGTATAACGTCAAATTTTCACGTGAAAAATGTGGACCATAAGAGAATACTTTCTATATTGTCTTCAATTGGCGTCACCAGGAAGATTGGGAAAAAATAATTTAAATAGGATTGTTTACTTGGAAAGTGATGGAAAGGCCGCACTGAACGCTTGAAAAGGCCGCATGCGACCCTGAGGCTTCCCTGTCTAAATTTTGGATCAATATCATTCATGTCATTAGCCGGTTGTGGAAAAAATTGTGTGATGTCTCGGTAAAAGTTGCTGATGAACAAATTGATTGTTTAAAACGTTTCCTATTTAAATCATTCTCGCTTGCCTAGGTCTAGACACGTTCTACTCGTCAACGCAATCCCGTTGGTTGACTTACTTGAGTATTATTCACTGTTGGTTATTTCCGTGCAAGGAAAACTAATATGTTTGCTATTTTGTAGTGTTACTTTGGTATCCTTCCAGTTAAATGGAGGGTTCAACGTAAAGTCCTGTGAGCTATTTCTCAACTTGTCTCTTAGAAACTGTGATGTACTCATTCCTAACGATGACTTAATCTCTAGTTTCTCATGTGCCAAGACTGTTCGTAATTAGAATACAGTATTTCTGTTAATTCAGCCCAATGTTTAAAAATCGGGCAATATACTCTAATTCATATTAATTAGTCCCGTATTAAGTTGTATTTTGTTCGAATATAATCTGATTCAATGATGTACACAGTTTCCTTCACATGTTTTAGCTCGTACTATCGGTAGGTTTGTGCAGGTTTTTCACACTCCTCTTCTTTGTGGGTGTTTTTCTGCTTTGGTTATATTTTTCCTAAGATATTATTTTGGTGATTTAAATCCACAAATCCTTCTTAAATTTCTTCTCTATTTATGTTTACAAATTTATTTTCGTGTTCATTAATATCTCTGACGAGAGGTTAGATGAAATGAGAGCCATTTTGGTCTAAATCTAGCTTATCCTTATAGACCTTACATGTTGTATTAAAGAATATGTGGTAAATTTCTTTTAAAAAATTAAGGTTCATAGTAAATTACTGTGGATTCCGTCAATTAATAATGGCAATCATTGCTTAACTTTGTCGATAAGAACATCTGATTCAATAACAGCATTAGATAATGTCAGTCAGCATTTCTCGCAATGGTATGGCACCATTGGCACGCAAATCTTTCGTTAAATATGGCACTCTTCTCACAGTTNATTTACAAATTTATTTACCATTTTATTAATATCTCTAGTGACAGATTAGATGGAAGAAGAGACTTTTTAGTCTCAATCTCGCCGTAATAAAGATCTCATAGATCTTATGTTATCTGAATTCAGTTCCTCTCACCAAAGTTTGGAAATATTTTATAACTGTGACTAAGTTTTCGTTCAGAGTGAGTGTTTCACTTCCAAAGAAGGTGGATTCATTGGTTTTAATTAACTTCATCAATTCTCAATTAAAAAAATTCAAAAAATCTCTCGAGTAATTAACGGGGAAGCATTTATAATATTTACGTAAAAACGAGAAATTAATTTTAACTTTTCAACAACTGTACTTTCAATTGTTCGAACACAAATTGCTGTCCTTTTCACAGGATACAAATTTACAGGTAGTATGACCTAAGGAATTAATGATCAAAAGTATATATATAGCGACTGTAATCGGAAATAAAGTAGTAGAAATACAAGTATAATTTAGACTTAAGAAAGAAATTATACGAGTAAAATAATACCAAATTTAAATTTAAAATAATAAAAATAGGATCAATGAGAAATAGATTACAAAAATAGGATTAATGAGATATAATTAGAAGAAAGACCAAGAATATCATGAAACGGTCTTTTTTCATGAAACTTCTTATTCCTTCACCTAAATCTACTTAATAAGGCCTTTACGTCTTGATGCTAAAATAACCGTAGTAAGATATATAAATAAAATACGAATTTTCTTCGTCATCCCCGTTAATTCCGGCGATTCAGACAACAGACATATTCAGCATTGCAGACCCTTATTTTAACTCCCCTTTTGAAGTTTGTTTGTAGGAAGTATACACAAATTGAAACTTTTTTACGACAAAAATATGAATCAAATTGTTTTCGCTAAAACGAGATTAGTCCTTTCATGAAATGTCTGAGAGACTGCAATCAAACGAGCTTCGGAGGAAACGCTCTGTTCTGCGAGCAGAGAGAGAAAATCGCCAGATAAAGATGGGATGTGGGTGTGCTCTGTAGATGGGCGGATAGGAGAAATTGTTTGTTCGCAGTTGTTGTGCAAATGTCCGTCTGGAAGAGAGATGGAATGGGAGGATAAAAGCTACGCGGACGGGCCGCTAAGTAGATGAGGGTCGTAAAAAGGCGGCGAGCTTGAATGCTCGGCGATGATTTCGCCTTGGGAAAATCATCGGAGGCAAATATTAGAAGTAGAGGAGGATGTGAATGCTTCTTGAATTATTCATAGGGTATTTCAAACCTGATCTATTCAGATATGAGGAATTGTAGGAGAGAGGATCAATCGCTGTTATGCTGTAGAGAATCATTGTATTTACTATTGTTATTTTAAACTCCAACACGGCTGTTGTAGGTTACTGCGTCATCATTGCATAAGTACATACTTTGGTCCCGGGTTCGAATCTATTTTTATAGGATTAATTACAAGAGAGGTCTGACTGAAACGGATAGTGTAATCTGCCAGAATTTTTTCATGTCCGTTTTTCCTCGGGAATTTTCCTATCTTCACGACGTATCATGCCATAACGTCCTCATCCATTTCCTTCGACGAGTAAAGGCATCATTATTTTCATATGAAACATCATCAGTGCATCCACATAATATCAGTACATACATTTTAACACACATAAATAATAAAATCCAATAACTTGGCCTCGACTTCGTGGTAGTCTTCCATCATGAAGATAAACAGAAAAAAACACTTCTACAAAAAGGTATAGCGTAGAAGTTTTTCACTTCACTTTTTATGGTATAGCGTAGAAGTGTTTTTCTATTAATCTACATATAAATAACTTCATAATTAATTACGTTAATACATTTTATTTAATTTACTCTAATTCTTTACAGAATATACAGAAAAATTCATCTAACTATGAAGAAATACTTATATCATTACAGTTATATACGAATGCTCATTAGTAATGGCACAATACGTGTATATTTGGGTATACGGTAATAGATACGGGCATAGATGTTTACGAGGGTTTAAATAATTTTATGTCTATATTCACGAAAGATTTTTATGGTTGCTGATAGGCCTTCATGGCTGCCGTGACATCGAGGTCGGCAAAGCTGAGAATAAACGATAACGTATGCGCAGGAAAAGTGTTTTGATCGAGTAAGAAAGTTAGATGAAATACATTTTTCTATCGCTTATAATGCGGTTAATATGTCCCATTAATCAACAAAGTTGTTCCTTTAAATCTTTTCTGACAGCCTGAGTGATTTAGCATCTTTGTTATTTACTAGATCGTTGTTCTTATGGCTGAATATCCCAAGTGAAAATCTCGGGCATCTCCCCGTTACGGATAACTCCTTCATCAGTAATGATGAAATTTTAGAGCTCCTTCGTTACGGATAAAGCATTCATACACATACTGTTTATTTCAACCTTCATGAACTTTTTTCGTCAATAGTCTAGGCGAATCCTAACGGCCCCCGTCCAAAACACTTCGCCGGGCCCCCGTGAAAACTCAGCCCAAGGCTCCATTTGGTCTCACACCCCCCGCAATGCGAGTACTTCGGCGATACCCCCTCCGCTCGTGTTTTTGTTTATTGTCATCTCATTCTTTTGAAAGCATCCTTACATTCAAATTATTTTCCATCATTTTTTGTTTGCATCAAATGGATGTTGAATCAGTGTGAAGCGAGTTAGTTTGCCCTTGCTTTCCTCACTGGGCCCCTAGCTATGAGTGAAAAACATTTACGTGAGTGCAGTACCATACCGCTATGAATGACACTTTTCAAAGCATTCAATGACAATGGATCACAATGAATGCCGAATCAGCGTCATTGATATCTCAGTATCCTTTATATTATAACAGCCGTTAACAATATTGAAAAGTAAGTAATTTTGCGAAAGTAAATGAAATGTATATTTCTCTACCCTCTTATACCACATATTACTCCACTTAAAATTATTCATCATTGAATGGGAAATAGTTTCCATGGGTTCATCTATTAGCTAGACGTAGATCTAGACGAAAATGATTGGTTTATGGTTAAAATAATGGCTAATTCCATAATTCCATGGACACTATTGTGTTGTTGCCTGCAGGCTCAACATTGGCTTATAAAAAAGTAGTATTGACAGTAAAGGGCATTATTAACACCATTCCCAAGCAATTTGTATTCGATAATTATGTCATAATATCCCTGAACGTGCAGGCCGACACGAATGTAACTGGAAGCTGTTTCAGACGGAAAAGTGGGCTTTTGAACATGTATGCCGGAGGTGTACAAACTAAATTGCTGTTACAACACGAAACTAACTTCGCCGATAGGGACAATTTTGGTGGGTCTTTTACGATAGGAAAGTCTATTTTTGTTATCCGTGCCACCAATTTGCGAATTTTCTCTTAGACAGGAAACGCATTTCCCGAGGCCGAGAACATGTTACGGTTTCTCTCCATCCTGTTTATACCAATTCAGAATGAATCTTCCACCACAAAGGAAGAAGTCCGGAAATAAACGGTCGGAATTTTTCGCGAAAAACGTGAGAGGAATGGAAGGATTTCGCGTGAAAATAGCCTTAGAGAATTCGGAAGCAGTGGGGAAATATTGCTGAAAGGGTCCTATTCTACCTCTTTCCATTGGATAATCACTGTTTATTCGCCGTCCCGCCTCGCGACGCTACGTCGTCAATCCCAAGAGCGATTCGCGCCCTCACTTAGCGTCATTTAACGCGTGCCAGTTTCTTGTCCTATGAGTCAATTTCTGATGTAGGTTTGGAGTAAAAATAACTCTTTGTGCTTCAGTCGGAAAGTGTCGTCCCACATGCAGTCGCGTAAGAAAAGAAAAATCTTCTAGTACTCATCACTATAATGACCAAAAGGGTCAGATTGGGTTTTAAGCTCGAAGGTATTAATCCACGTATCAATCATCTACTAATTCCTAGTCGTAATCTATAAATAATAATTCCCTCCCTGATTTGTTTTCATTTCACCTGCTTAATCATTAAGAAATTGTACATATTTAATATTTTTCGCTCGTCTTTTCGTGTTTTTTGTATTTTTCTTATTTTGCTACAAGGAAATCTCCAGTATAACGCCCTTATCTAATTTTGAAGAAGTTAAGCTCACAATCTTTTTCCTGTTTGCGTGCTCTTAAAATGATTATTTCGTAAGTAAATTATTTATTTAACCATGAAAGAAAGAGAATCGTGAGTGACTTGTTTTCTTTTTGTATTATAATAGCATATGTTGTGGTAGACTTATGTCTGGCGATACGAGATGGGATTTTCTACACGAAAAAACAAATTTCCTTGATCTATCTCGGAATAAAGTCAAAAAATAAGGTTGATTTGGAGTTATGATTTCCTTTATAAAGTTTTTAATGTTTATAACGTAGTGTCATAATACCGTGATTTCGATCCAGATTTTTAGGGCAAATTATAGTTAGAGCCGGAAATGATAATGACGTAATGGTTAATATGAAATATCTTTTATCTACACTTATATTTCATTTCTTTATTTCTGGCCAAGACGAATTTCCCAAGATGTGGTCGACCCTCTCGTTGCATTATCCGAGAGACATTTTGGTCTATATTTGATTTAGGGACTCCCTACTTATTCTCCATTGCTCAATCTAATAGTCAAATGAATCTTTAGTCTACATAATAGGATTCGAGAAGACCAAAACCATCAAAAACGATCATTTAATATAGTCTACAAAATGAGTTATCATGTATTGGGTAAAGGGCATTTTCTATTGACCTCTTCTTTTGGATTAATGGAGTAGGCAAAGCGTGCGCAACAACCGTTGGCGATCGTCGGTGGCGGTTCTTGAAATTCATCATTCATTTGTATCATTAATATTCTTTCCTCTTGAGCCAGAATGCGATGTGTGAATAAATCCTCGTTATTGCATCATATTGGTCCTAAGAATAACACTTTTTATCCTTCATACCATTCTTTAGGTATAGGTATAGGAATACCATTCAAAAGGGAGAATATATGCCATTATTCGGCAAAACTCACACCGCAGTAGATTCCGTATAATCAAAGATGACGCATATGATTACCAAATCAAGGCTAATACAGAAGTAAATGAAAAATTCATTCTTCCGTAAGCTGTGGAAACTATTTGTGATGCAATGTAATGTAATGTAATCAAATATGGGATTAGGAGAAAGCAATTTTTTACTCAGGTCATCGTTTGGTATGTACAAGTGAAAGATCCAGCGTTGAAAAATTAAAATTTTCACATTAATTTCTACGTCTCCTTCGAGATCATGCTGAAGAGGTGCAGTTTTTCGAATAGTCATCCAAAGTTACGGATTCCACGACCGGTTAGCATTTGCGTCGTGAAAAGCAGGAGAACGCCACATTGATTATTTCCGTTTTACGCTAATCCTCGAACGTTATTCGCTTCCTTTATTCATTCACGGGGCGTGAATCCGCAGCTCATAATTTCGTAATTCCTCAACGTTTCACGGTCCAGGACACCTCATCTCCTTCATCCAATGGACCGCATACACCCTTTTTCGCGTCCATTCTTTCCCCTTCTCTCCAGACACATCCTCCCGGCTGAAAAAAAATGCCGCAGCGGAGCGCGTGCAGGAAGGATCGGAGCGGGTTTGGCCCATCCCGTCAAGGTCAAGCTTTTGAGCGCAGCCGCTCTCCCAAAATTTCCCCTCCTCATCTCCACGTGGTACGAACATTTCTTTCGCCATCTCTTTCCCCTCCTGCGTTTCACGCAAACGGATTTTTGATCCCAGGGCTGCTTTCCATGCTGCGCGATACTGAATAAGAGAGGCTCATCGTAAATACCTTTCGGTGCGGAAGGGATTGTTACCGGGTGAATTTCCAACCGGATTGCTACGGCGCGTTGAGTCGTCGTTGATTGAGGGCTCTGACGTATTTGGTCGATTCATGAGGAAAAGAATAGCCATGCGTGGGTTAGTCGTTTTTAGCCGAAAAATTCCGTTCGATTCAGGGACGGCTGCTTCTTGCGCGATTGTGCAGCTTCTACCAAAAGGCTTCCTCTTCTTTGACTCTCCTCTTTCTGTTATACGGTATTCTAATCGTCCATTCCGTCATCTTAAATTTGAACTGTTTTTCGAAGATTTTCTCTTCAGGATTTTTGTCATCATTTTTGATGGTAATCGATCTGTCGACTGCTTTTTCTTTTATAGAAACCGTGAACAAGTGCTCATTGTATTAGTTTGATTTTGGATTTTTTGATAACTAAGCCCTATATTATAATCTATAACTGCACAATTCACTTTATTTAATCGATGTTCATTTTTTGGCGTGGTATTATATTATTTTGTTAAAGGTAAATTGAAGGTTATATATTTAGTATCGAAGTTAATCCATCATATATTTAGGAGATTTACTATAATCTTCAGTTTAACCTTAGCAAAAATTATAATAATAATAACAATGTGACTTTATTATGGCGAGATCGAAAATATCAAGTCTCTTATTACATCTAACCCTTCGCCAAATGAAGTTGAAAAGAGATAGCTTGAAAGAAGTCCTAAGAAGAAAACTACTTTGTGGGTTTAAAAACCTAAGTTAGAACTTAGGAAAAAAAACCCACAAGAAGGGAGGTGTGAAAAACCTGTGGAAGCTACTGATTGTTAACTAAGATTTAAGGAAAAGACAGGTCAAATTATAATGCCTGGCATTAAACTGAACTTTAGTTAAAGTCCATTTTAAGTTTACATTATAATACCAGGTCTTCGGTTTTCTATACTTAACCATCCAATACAAAGACCTAGTACAGTCCATGAATTCTCAAAGATATAATCGATAAATTCTCAAGAAATTCGAATGAATTGTTTGTCTGTTGATTAAATAGTGTATTCATTCATAAGTTTTCTACCTTTTGGTAGGTTCATGTGCCCCAACATTCTCCACTATTCGCCATTTGCCAATGTAAAAATTGGTTGTTTTTAACGTTTTTTTTTCGTTGTACTCAACGAAATTTGGATGTCACAGCTATTCAGTTGTCCGCCATAATTTCCGCCTCATGCATTTTCACGCGTCATAAGTCAATCTCTTCATGCCCTGGGAAAAAGTTAGATCGAGAGTACTGCGCAGTACTATTTTTTATCTCATATAATTAGATTTAGATTTATGCTACTCGTGCCGTAGCTGTCACCAGCTCTATATATCCCGTTTCGTTAAGTTTTTTTTTCATCTAGGGTCTAGCGTAGATGAATGCAACGGTTTACGGTCGCCCCTATCCTCTTTCAAATTCGGAGGGGGTTAAAACTTTCTATAGAAGGATCGAGGACCTATATCCAGGTTCCAAAATATAGGGCGTTACAAAAAGAGTGTAAGATTTGAATTGCGCGCAATTTTGGCTGTTATGATTCGATAGGTCGGTGATTGTGACAGGTCGATAGGAGACAAATAGTAGTTAGGAAGTAGTTAGTAATAGGAGTTAGTAAACATGCAGCGTTACAAGATGCAACGCGTCCTTATTGTTAAACATTTTTGCCAAAATGGTGTAAGTTTGGCTGCTATGATTTTAATTCAAATCTCGCGCTGTTATTGTAACACCCTGTATTTTGGAACCATACAAATCAATAACATCTACCAGTACAATTTGATATGTACAATTACCAGTTACTATAATTACAGTTAATGTACCAGTACAATTTGATATGTATTGAAATAATACCGCCTCCTTCAGCTATTTGGCTTAATTTCCAACGTTTATTGGTTTTTCGTTTTCGATCGATTATTTTTTCTGTTTAAAAGGAATAGTCTTAATAATTATTCTTAGTAATGCCTCAATCATTGGTGACGGGGTTGCAGTTGGAGAAAATTTTGTATCTCGAAACCCATTTTTCCGTTACATCTTTTCAGTTATTTCGTTTCTCATCTCTAAATTGAGGTCGTTTCTAACCAAAGGAGTTAAGAAAAGGCTCTAATATCGAAATTTTCGAATGTAGAGTGGTTCGTTTGTACCTCTGCATTGGCTTTATCATGGGTAATAATGAATCATGAGTTAAACATTTTACTTCAAAGCTTTTCCACAGTTTGAACTTTTCTTTGGACCTAATTCGTCACTTTAGACTGCTATATTTCTTAGTTGCTGGAACATTCAAGAAAGATTGCTCGGTTGAATGTTTTACAGCCTTTCAGGATTTCATCAAGACCAATTCTTTCTATGTTAGTATGGTCATCGTGTAGCGTAGCGGTTTGAAAAGGATATTCCAGTGTAATGCATTTACTAAATCTTGCTAGTTCTATGTTTAAATTTTCCAGCTTAAGACCCTTCAGCTCTTTGGCATTAATCAGTTCGAAAATTGTATTGAGATAATCCGTATAAACGTATTTCTATTCTTGATTTGTCAATTACTTATGTCCATGTGCTTGATATTACTATACTCTAGTGATATTTTAATACACAAGGAAGTGAAAACTGCTACTAACTACTATTTTCTGCAATAATGATCATCGTATCTTCAGATACAGGGTGGCATATGAAACAAGTCAGAGGGCATCTGTTTCTGACCGCTAGACTTTTATAAGGGCATTGTCGTAGATCCGTAGATGCCGATTTATTTATGAAAATATCTCTTGATACACCATAAAAAGTTGCCAAAAAGTCGCGAAACTCCGAAAAAATGTCGGTATAAAGTTGTTAAAAAATAAATAAAAATAGCTTACATTTGCTTCTATAAATTAGGTAATAGTTTAGAAATTGCAAAAATTATGTTTATAGTATGACTATTATGTCCTTTATCAGCTGTAAATAATGCTATTTTAATTTAAAATATGTGTAACATATTGTGTTAAGAGTAGACAGAGAAGGGTCGGCGTCATTGAACATGATATAGAGTACGAGATGTCATAAAATAAGGAAAAAGTCAATGGTATTTGGCCGGACTTCGTGGAAAGCCATAATGACAAAATAAGTAAGCACTTCGTTATTTCCACAGAGAATATTTAATCTAACGACCGGTTTCGGCTCGCGCCATCATCAGGTCTGATGATGGCGCGAGCCGAAACCGGTCGTTAGATTAAATATTCTCTGTGGAAATAACGAAGTGCTTACTTATTTTGTCAAGGAAAAAGTCGCTATATTCAGCGACAAAATCGCTATAATGGCAAATGTGCGTAGATCATTTGGTCATATTTCCCATCTTCGATTATTTTGATTCTTTAGCTAGCTACACGTCAAGTTTCCCTAAGTTCGCAATCCAGGTCCTTATCCCGAAAGTGAAAGAGAACGAGCAAAAATTGGTTTCGACGCAACTCTCCTCAACAACCGGTAATTCTGAACTGTCCTTTTTCGCGCTTTCGGAGGGGAAATAAATAGAACCCCCGGAGCCCTTATTAAGGCTGACTCACCGGAAATTTGCACCTTCGCCATGCTGGGCTAGATCGTCGGATGTTTTCTCTTCCGCGAAGGGGCGTTACCAGACACAAGGACATGGCGGCCGCTTTCCGGCAAGGTCGCTTTGTAAGGATCGATAAGTGCTATTGCGTCAAAGGTCACTTGGCTGTAGCACTACATGGCGAGCCTTTGTTTTATGCGCTCCAGGGCAAAGGCTCCTCTATCGTCCGCACTGTGTAAGGGCGCGCTCACGTTGGAGATTTGCCGTCCTCGCGTACTTAGCCCCAGGGGAGTTACTCTCAGTCTTAATGAATCCATCCTTTCGGGATTATTGCCGGAGAGACGTGCAGTTCCTGCATGAAAAGATTAGTAGATCCGCTGGGTTATAAGGGCTTTATTGACCAAGTGAAGTCGTTTTGACTTATTTTTTACAAGCAATGGGGCCGTTTTTTCCTGATAGGCTGCTTTAAAAGTGCAGGCTATTCTACGTATAATACTGTTCAGTTGTCTACTGTGCAGAAGATCCCTGTTTTATAAACCTTGGTGCCTGCTAAGCGTGGGGTTACGAGATTTAAAAGCTAGAAACTAGGACAAAATAGGAAAAACGAGGGTATTTTTAATTTTCAAAAGGAGGAGGGTTAAAAATGTATTTATTTATTATTGAAAACTACGTACCATGTTTATCATAGCTACCGATCATTTTCAGTACATTTGGTTAACAAAATAGTTAATTATAAAATTGTCTACAATCCATTTAATCTTATACGTAACCAGGAGGACGTCTGGTATCCGTTGCTAAATGTAATCTTTGTCCTTTGTTATTATTATTTCTATTCGATTCACCATAAGTTATTCCAGCTTTCCGGTAGCTACTTACAAACACCTTGCTTGATACTTAAAGATAGAGCAACAGATGCCAAGTCTTTTCGGAGGTAGTCCTTAGCAGCCGCAAGTACCTAAATAACGAGAAACAGAAATGTTACAAATTGAATGTACTTCCTAACGTTTACACGTAGATTGCTGCATTAACCGTACATGGCATACGGCTTATTATTCAACCTTTATTTATGTTACGATCTAATGTACAACATTCTTATTATACAAGAGAGTATTGTATTATCCACTATACTCTATTATTCTGATGCCCATTCATATTCTAATAATTTATCCCATTATAATTTCACACACCCATCTTATTCTGGCGGTTAACATTCAGACTTAGAAGACTCCAAACCTTGCGTAGGTTCTCGGACCAGATTTGCCTGTTCGGATGACATATATTCCTTTAGATCGCACGCGTATGAAACGTGAGCGGAATTGAAATCATGGTAATAAATTTATCGCGCTATAAATTTACCACTCTAGTCAAACGTGGGCTGTGCAATTGGAAACTTTACCATTTGAAGATTATTGTAGCTGAATAATTCCGCATCTTTAGTTGTTCACCTCATTCTTCAGTTATACTAGAGTTAATGGTTTTACTCCATTTTTTTCAGAGATGAATATTAGATCGTGTGTTGACGTATATCTTCGTATGATTAGTTTTAGGTCATCGTGTTAACATAAGAAAAGTAAATACTTTAATCCCATTCAAAGTATCTTCAGAAGATTCAGTTGTATTTGGAAGCTCTAATTCTTGTATTTCTCCACTAGGTTGGGGATTCTGCATCAGTGTTTTCGTTATATAAATTAACTAAATTAGAAGAAATAATTGTAATAGGAAATAGAATAAGACTACGTCAGGCTCAAATGCTGGGAAGGAAGACTTAATAATGTTTTAATCGATTTCTAAGTATTCATTTACGTCATCATTCATATCGCTCGCTCTTGAATTTACGCTTAATTCAGGCACCATGCGTTGTCTCCTGAGAGAAAATCGAAGTCAGCCGTATGCATAAACAATTAGCGTGGTCCAGTGGGAAGAGAACTTTGCATTCCCAATAGATCTCTTGCTTGTCCAAATACTGCGTCACTCTTGTTTAGTCGAATCCAAGCTTGCGTTTACTTTGTCGAGGAACTTCATTTGTATCTATCTGGTGGTTTGCTGGATATTTTTCAAATTCCCTGTAAAGCTTTCCGTAGCATTTAATGAGTGACCAAATGAATACCATTAATAAGCATCCTTCTTACCTCAGTAGATTTCACATCATTAAATTCATGAGCAAACCGACATAAATAATTGAACGGAATGTTTTTCTCTCTCTTGTACCTAAAGATAGACAAAAAATATTCCATTCATTAAGATGCTGTGGGATAAACAGTTTGAGTAGCAGTTAGTAGTAGTATTGTTAAAACAATTCCACTTATGTACTTAAGTGGAATTGTTACTTAGTAATATATCTGTGCCCCCTTATGGAATTCTACAAGGACAAGGCATCTTCAATGGAATAAATGAAAGTATGTGGGTGGTGGCGGTAAAATCGCCTAAAACGAATGGCATTCGCGTAAATCTAACACACTTAAGTTTGGGGCCTACTGTATATATTTTTCCTCCCTTGTTCTTCCTCCATCACCTCTAATGTTCCGTTTCCACCTTTCAAGTACTTAAACCACCTGCTCCTGCCATCTTCAGAGCACTAATGAGCGAAAAACGTTTGGCTCCATACATTAGCACGTTCTTTCCGCGGATGAGGGCCCTCGAGGCTTCCGAAGAACGCGAACTCCGCGAATTTAAGCTCCCAAAGAAAGAGCTCTCAGCCTTCGCAAATGCAAATGGTAAACAGACGTGGGAATAGTTAGATATTGTCGGTCGTTGCTCTTCTCGTGGGAGGGCGTGTGAACACGGGTCTACTTTTTTTTCGAGGTCTTGGTGGTGGTCCACTAAGACGAGCGGTCGTCTCGAGTTCCCAGAAGGCATTGCGAAACGAATAGAGGACGATGGCAAGTGGGCGGAGCTTTCAGTTCAGTGGACTTATGAAATAGATACGGTTACGGTCCTTCCTCCCATCCTACTCCAAAGTATGCGGTTCGAATCTCAGCGGCCGAGAGGTTTAGGAAGTTTGTCCGGGGCTTTCGAGGACCGCGAGTCTTAAATTTCCGCTTAATCTCCGGTCATTCGATACGGTTTTAAGTTTTCTCGTCCGGGGGAAATCGATACTTCGTGGAGAGTTTTTTGAGTGTGAATCTTCAGACGTGAATTAGAGAAGGAAGTAGGGATTGGTAAAGAGATTTACCCGTGTCTGCCATTCAGTTCTCGTTTGCATCTGGTTTGAGGCTAAATTATTCCAATCAGCAGACAGAAAATAATTTATTTATAGAAACACCACAAAACAGCTTTTGTAAACAATTTTTATACTTGTGACAGTGTTGACGTGGGGCAGACTGGAAGAATGTGTAAAGAAAGAAACGAAGAACACATTAATGCTTTTTAAACATTTTTTTGTGGTGTTCTTATGAATAAATTATTTTCTGTCTGATCGCTTCTGGTTCTGAATACCACCAGGTCAAGGCCAACACAATCTATTTTCCTTAATTATTCCAGAAACAAGAAGTGTATGCTGTGATACCTCGGATAAGGAGTAATTATGATAAAAGATCTTTCGGTTGAATATTTCTTTCGTCGTTTTATGGACTTGCCTAAACTGATGTTTTGTTGGATGTCAGTAAAGTATTCAGCCCGAGATCCGGTTGGAAACTCACCCCCTCTGCTGTCAATTACCGAGAGCCTTGAAAGGGAATGAGGCCCACTAGGGAGGATGAGTGAGAGAGTGCTTTTCTCAATGAACCAGAATGTTATCAATAAAAAACGTCCGTAAACCCATCATATTGACCCGGTCAATAACCATTTTCGTAACATTTGATAAGGGGTAGCCAAAATTGTTATTATTATTCAGCAGCACTCATACCCGAGTATATATTATTTTGTCAAAACCAAAAGCTGAGGCAAAATGAAACGAAAGAAACATTTTTCTCTACCCTACACTAAAATCCAAACTAAAATATACCATTCACGAAGATATCGAAGTAGGAGTACACGTATAAATACAATAATGACCTATATTTCTGAGTGTCCGTCCTGAACTTTTTTACAGATAAAAGCAGGAGTACTTTTTAACTGTGTTTAAGTGGTATTTATAAGTCCAGCAACCCTTGGGAAACCACTTTTCCACTATACATTTTTGGTAGGAATTATTTTCGTTAGCCGAGGTATCACTCTAACTGATAGAGCGACTCTTTCTTCATTTACCAATATAAAAACTCTAACGTGGTTTCTAATACGAAATCAATTTTAAATTACATTAAACACAAAAAGTGTCGAAGAAAAATTGTATTATGTAAAGAAGTATTGTTCGAGAGATCAGAGCCAACTTTTACCAGCAGTGAAAGAATTCAAGCGTGATTTATATTTTAGTTGATTAAGTCAAAAAGTGTAACGCATTTCCAGCGCCATCTCTCATTTATCTAGAATAGAATATGCTGAATTGTTTGAGATTTTCCGCTACAAACTAGGTTTATTTTAATATACATATATTATATTACATATATATTACGTTGCGGCGATTTTGAGTGTAATTGCGATGCCTTGGAGAAATAGTTCAGTTTTTTCTATATTACCTTCAGTTGGAACTCGTAGAGTTTAACGTTAATGTATTTTCAGATTAAGTTTCTCTTACTTAAGTAGTAACAATTATCTTTAAATGTTAATCTAATGTTATCTTGCATTTTCAGAGAAACTTGTCATTAAGACGCTACGGATCGTTGCCCTAAGCAGTTCCAAAATAATTTCATGCCGCAAGCTCTCGAAACATTTCGTGAAGGTGAAAAACATTTCAGCATAACATTGGAAAGCAACGAACAGCCTTTACGTTTTACTCTTCGATTATGGTTTTTATTTCCGTTAACCGTTGTGCTGTCCACCCAAAACACTCTTATTTTAATCTACTGACAGGATTGCTATTTGGTAATTATGATCGCTGAAAACTGAGTAAGTGAACCGTAGGTAGTATTTGTAAAGTATGTACGTATGTCTGTAAAGTTTTCAGCCCGAAGGCCGGTTGGGACTTCACCCCCTCTACCATCAGCTACGAAGAGCTATGAGAGGGAAATGAGGCTTACTAGGCAAGATGAGGAGTGAGGTAGTTTGCCCTTGCTTTCCTCACTGAGCCAGAATGCTATTAAAGCGGACCAGGCCTACGTTAGTGAAGCACAATGACTCTACGCGTAATACTTTTAGAAACACTGCCTAAGGAGGAACCTTAATTAAGGCAATTTTTCAGTATCAGTCATACCTCAGTAGCTTTTATAACATCACAGCCATTAACAAGACTGAGATGAATGTAAATGAAAGATAAATTTTTCTCCATCCCGTACCAAAAGATAAATGGTAAGTAGTATAGATACAGCAATTGGAATGTAATATCGTATTAGTATTGCTTGAGTAATTCATTGAGAGATAGTAAAAGTTTGTATTACAATTTATTTATTATTGGGCATGAGTAGATACGTATTGTTTTCAAAGGTATAACTCATCCCATTTAGAAATAACCTTCTGAATCTGTTACGTATTCAGACGTACGTTACGTCTGCAGAAATATCTTCGGCGAAGTAAGGAAAGTTAGCATTGCGAATACCAATTTATGAATAAAACATGTGTTTATATATGTATATAGGCATATGCGGAGCCGCTACCCTAGCGCCCTTGGCAGGAGAGACTCAAGTCGTAAATTCTAGTCGACCTTTGTTTTTTTATGAAACTCAATTTTACGCCCTTGTATAAAGTTGGCCCCGGGCTTGTGAATCGCTAGTCTTCTCCACTATTTATTCCTACTTATGTATGCAGTCCACCATTAATCAATGGTTCTCTGCATACAATGTGTCAGTTGCTATTTCGCAGATAATTATCAAAGACCCCCTCGGGGGCCTTCATTTCCTGCCGATTGAAACGGAGATGTTTAGCGACTGATGAAAGAACTGAGGGTTCGGAAGTGCTCTTAATACAACATCTTTATTTCTCCGTAATACTCCCGTAGAGTGTAAGTTAAAGTGTACAAAATTAAAATTAACATATTCAAGAGTGACATCGTGGAATTCAACGCACATCTTAAAAGAAACACTTAGTAATTTCTACAGCAGATTTTTGTTGGCTAGTTTCGTCAACGAGTTGATATCTTCAGGTGAATCATTTCTTCAGATGAAGACTCGTAACGAAACTAGTCGATAAAAACCTGCGGTGGAAATTAGAAAGTGTTCTTTCTTTTAATGTGTGTACAAAATTAGAAATGGAAGGCACGGAGATTTGGTATAGTTGACATTAAGATAGGTGTAGTTTTGGGTTGAACCTCCTTATCGATATTTCGATTCGATATATAAAATTAGTGCATTGTTTAAAGCTCTATTTTGCATCAGCATCTTTATTATTTCATACTTCCGATATTTGCTGTTCATATTGCAATGTCAGTGCACTATTTCACACTCAAACTGGGCGCATGAAATCTATTTGAGGCGTGGTGGGAAGCTATAATACGTGAAAGGTAAATCTTTGTAAATATTTCTCAGGTTTATTTTGCGCAATTAGATTCTCTAAAAATATATGTTCAGATGATCCTATCAGGTATTAAATCTTCCATTATCCGAATCTTCGATCCCGTTTCTCGTGAGGTTGCAACCTCAGTAATGTAACTAGTGAAAGATAAGAAAGTTGGAACACGGCTGTTAATGAATTAATGGTTAAAAAACTCCGTAAGCCGTTTCTCTCTATACGGGAGTTCCTTCTACAAGTATACGGCTTACGGCGTGTTTTCAAACCTCTAATGGAACTACCGGTAGTGCGAAATTAACCTGTGGAAGTTAAAAATTTCACCTTTTATGCACAGTTACGCCCTTTTATCGGATTTATCTCAATGTACCGGTAACCTAATAAGGGTTAGGTTTACTAATATCAAGATAATACTCAATCGTTATGATGAACTTTGCGTTTACCTTCTATTTCACCAAAAACTGTACATTATGTCTGTTCGCTGTCAAACTTAACTCATGAATAAATGCTATATCAAGGTTTCTAGCAAAAGACATTATTCTGTAGTCGTTTGATTTCTAAAATGTAGTGGTTAAATAGACTCGTGCCTAGTAAGCATATGTCATAGGCTACCTATATGTCACTACCAATGCACCTGAGTACATGAACTGAAACTGAGCTGCTCTTTGTCGGAATTCTTTATCGGAAAGAAACCAAAGTCGGAATAAATAACACTTCTGAGGTATTCTGAAGTGAAAAAAATGACAACCATCTAGCCTTTTGTATGCTTGTAGCCTTTACTAAAAATATCAAACTTTTCTGTATCCCGAATAATCATTCGGAAAATTCCTACCGATTCTTCGCACGTCATTATAAGCACATACGAGAAACTGGCTGATTCGAAATAATAACCCGAAGATGCGATGACTATATTTGAATTCGCAACTCATTCGTAGCGAAGAACATTCTAAATCGAATGATTTACACGGCGAAATGTTAAGCTAATAAATTAAGAACCGTCTTAGGCACAGTGAAACACCTGAGTCATCACAGTTAATGCGATGCATCAACTGTTATGCGAATTAATTTCCTTTACGTCCTGGTAACAACCAGCAGTTTACACCTCTTCTTACATCGAATATCTGAAAATCTTTTATTGCTCAGTGCGGCATCCTCCAGGTCTCAGTCCGAGCCTAATAAGGAAGAGTTGCCATCCGAGTAGAGAAAGGAAACCGTTCGCCTTCAAGTCATAAAGACGTATCTTTTGATGTTTTTAATGGCGAATCGTTAAGAAGCAGAGGGTTTTTTTGCGAAGATTTAACGATCGGATGTCCGAGCAAACGAATGCGGCTTGCGTGTTAAAATTGGGGAATTTAACGTCTCGTGGCAGGCCGGTGGAGATTAACTAGGAATTCGCCACAAAGCCCCCCAAATGCATGGGCGCGATATCTCCTTATCTACGAAAACGAGCAATATATCTTGAAAGTTTGCCTGAGATCACGTCACTTCGACGGCACGGAGAGGAGTGATTAACTCCGTGAAAGTTAATTTAGCCCCGCTTATCTCCGTCTTAATTTGTTTTGGGGTATTTACATTTCGAAGGTTTTTCGCCCCGAATATCTAATTAGATGTGATGTGACGCGAAACAAGATGAGGAACGGTCCCCCCACGATGAAGAGGATTTTGTTTGCATGAATTATAGTTTGGGGTGCGTGGTTAATTGCGGTGTAAGTGGCGGCTACATCGAAGGCCGCGTGACATGTATTCGTTTAAGGCTTTGATCTATTTCTGCGCCGGTTGGCCTCGCTGGTAGTGGTTCTTTTAATTATTTGGGAGGTTTCTTCCCAGCTCAATGTATCGGTGATGGAGTTTGCGTATTTGATTCCATGTACATGTCTTGAGAGCGCGACAGGTACTAATTTTTGTACTTCTCCATCCCTAGTGGCTTCAGTTTGGAGGAAATGACGTTTTGCGATGGAGAAAAAGAATTTCGCTTATTTTTTCCTTATTCTTGTAAGTAATGTCGTAATAGTTAATTCTCGATGTGGTATGTTTTGCTGTAAAGAGAATAGAAGTATATGATTGCAAATGGGTGAAGTAAAGACCTTAAGTAGTTAAAGTTAAGACCTTAAGCATTGAGCTCAGCATTCTATCCACTATTCAATAGACCAAAGAACTAACGACGGTATCACGCTACGCAATTACTCTACATGTCTCTTTTATCTCCTCAAAAGTATAAAAAAAAGAAAACATCTCCAGTTAATTTTCTCGATCGTTAAATTAATTTTCGAAAGCATACTTACGCATAAACGGTGCGTTTACCTGCTGATAATTTGTCCACATTTCCTTCCAGAACACCTTCCTTTAATGGGAAATGAATGAACTTGAACTAAATGGAATTGGAAAGGATTCGACGAAATATTCTTATAGAGAATTAGTTTAGAAAGTGAGGCTGCGTTGTGTTTATGTATCTTTGAGTACAAGAAAGGTGTATTCATGCTCCTAGGCGTACAATGGTATGGAGACCGTTTGCGGATACTTATTAATAACAAAGTAGCCGTATGCAATGACGTCTGGTTATGAGTGATTTACAAGTACCTGTTTTCGATATCGTCTTTTTTACCTTATGAGTCATATTTTGCATTACTGTCCATTTTGATTGTCGTATTTGGCCGCCTTTCATGTGGTTTACACGCAAGACATGGTTATGTAATAGTAATTCCGATGACGGGGTTCTAAGAATTAATTTTCGGCAGAATTTGGCGGCGTCTTGACTTTTTCCAATAAGCATACTGAATTCCAATGCAAAAGGCGACCAATTCCACACATATATTCGTATCAAATCCTTAGATCTAGAGTTCGCAGTGTTCCTTCGAATATTTCCTTCTACGTATTTAGATATGGTTTTTAGAAAGAGTAGGAATTAATGCGGATGAAATCTGCAAGCAGGATAAAATATTGTTCACATTTTCTACACCTCTGCGTTGACTTTTCAACAAAACCCTCAAATTTTTTTTTGTTTTGGAACATCAGATCTCCCTTTCACGAATTAGCGCCGCATTGATCCGCGTTTTTATCCGGAATTTTACTAAAGGCGAAAGAAGATTTGAATAATGTTCGCCATTATGCCCCATTTGACCTGATTAAAATTTAAACCCGTACATTAGATCGAATTTTGAAGCTGATATGCTTAATCGTTCGCCCCGGGAAACGGATCCCATCGCGAAGGGTTTCCCCTTTTAAAAGTTATAATTTCCTTACTTACCATATCGCGTGCCTCATAAAATTTCACCCGGAATTTTCTCGTCACCGCCATCTTTCACGCAATGGACCTATTTAACCGTTTTCGGTCACCTTCCAAATTTATTATCCTCGTTTTTCTTGAGATGATGAGTAGCCTCCTCATTAAGTCTTTCCATCATTTCTCTTTCGGCATTGGCTTGGGGCGAGAATCATGTGAATTATTTGCCTTCCCCTTCCCATTAGTGACGCCATTGCGCTGTTTAATTATTCATGAATGTTCAGTAACACAGTTTCGATACATCGTAAACTTTTACGCGCCATGCTCTCTCTCCCTTTCCCATGATTCCTTGCGTTTTCATTGATTGCCAGATCGCGATGAGATTGATTCTTCTGACCTTCGTCCCTCTGTTTCTCTTAAATACCAATTTACCCCAGTTGGAGGTCGTTTCTCGCCTCCCGATGTGTGATCGATGGGTGTTCGCCGAAAGGTCGTCGGGATGAAGGCCGGCGTTAAGCGCATTTAATCGACTCTGTGGGAAAGAGACCGTGACACATACATAGTCTATTGCTGCGGAGTGGGGACCAATTTCGAATACCAGATTTCCTAGCCGAAAAATTAATATACTTTGGAAAATCCAGGGATACAAGATATCTGGACGAGTATGCAGCCAAATATGGCGAATGTTTTTAAAGCAATTTTTTTTTCTTTGACAGCATATCCTGGAGCTATTCGTGCTGTTTTTTTATTAAGTCGTTGTAAGCTTTTTTAATGAAATAATAACTACAACTTGTACTTTTCCACAAATATATTTTGGTTATCAACCTATGGTTTCGAACTTTCAGTTCATCTTCAACTGAAAGTTCGAAACCATTGGTTGCAAACCAAAATATATTTGTGGAAAAGTACAAGTTGTAGTTATTATTTCATTAAAAAAGCTTACAACGACTTAATAAAAAAACAGCACGAATAGCTTCAGGATATGCTGTCTAAGAAAAAAAAATTGCTTTAAAAACATTCGCCATATTTGGCTGCATACTCGTCCAGATATCTTGTATCCCTGGATTTTCCAAAGTATATTAATTTTTCGGCTAGGAAATCTGGTATTCGAAATTGGTCCCCACTCCGCAGCAATAGACTATGTATGTTTCACGGTCTCTTTCCCACAGAGTCGATTAAATGCGCTTAACGCCGGCCTTCATCCCGACGACCTTTCGGCGAACACCCATCGATCACACATCGGGAGGCGAGAAACGACCTCCAACTGGGGTAAATTGGTATTTAAGAGAAACAGAGGGACGAAGGTCAGAAGAATCAATCTCATCGCGATCTGGCAATCAATGAAAACGCAAGGAATCATGGGAAAGGGAGAGAGAGCATGGCGCGTAAAAGTTTACGATGTATCGAAACTGTGTTACTGAACATTCATGAATAATTAAACAGCGCAATGGCGTCACTAATGGGAAGGGGAAGGCAAATAATTCACATGATTCTCGCNAACCATTGGTTGCTAACCAAAATATATTTGTGGAAAAGTACAAGTTGTAGTTATTATTTAATTTGTAATGGAATTCCACCATATCTCGCTAGAGAATATTCATTTTTTTAAGCTTTTTTAAAATTTCGATGCTTAATTATTTGCTAGAAATGTGTTAATTCTCATAATGTAACCTTTGACCTTATCATGTACAGTGGGTCCGTGAAATTTTAATTATGATAATCCAAATGAGCGGAAATGGAGTTAATGGCAATACAGAATAGCAGGAAACACATACATTAAATATTTTTAAAATTTACTTTTTACAACTCGTAACACATAATTTTATGTGTTGATGTTACTCGAAATAATGTAACATGATAATGTTACTCGAAAGTAATGTGAACAATTAATTCGTGATGACAATTTACTATATCAGCACACGGAAATTGAATAATTAATTGTTACTGATGTTTTGTGACCAATATAAGCCGGGGAACGAAATCATAAAACATTGGTTTTTCTAAGTCTTTCGAAATAATCTTTAACTGCAAATCAAGAAACGTGTGCTCTTGGTGTTTTAAGATGCGGCAAATTGTTTTCACCTGGGCAGCAGAAAGGCTAGGCGCGACTGGGAACATGAAAATTAGTGTTGCTGCTATCAAATCTTGTTGCGTAGAGGAAAGCCAGAGAAAATCTCATACCTCATCTCAGTAATCCTCATTTCCTTTCCAATGCCTTCGATAGTGGAGGGGTTGAGGATCCAACTTAATTACCGAGGAGACAGACGAGGATATATCATTTTGGTTGACGAGTTTATCGAAAATGATACCGCAACGTACCACCTTCGTTCTCGATACCATCGTATTTTCCCCGCGAAAAACCAGTACTAAATGTAATCACGCGGAAATTCAAGAGGTTGTGTAGCGGCATAGGAGGTTAACGAACTTTGCCTACTTGAACCGCAAGAATACAAGGAAGTTAGGTCGATGAATAATACACGCTCTCTTATCTTTATTGAGGCGAGTTCAAGTTTGCACCTGTTCAGCGAAAATAGGGCGAACTTGACCTAATTATTTCCTCCTTTTACACGATTCAACTGTACCAGCGATACACCGCCAGATAATCTCATCCCCTCGATATGAACGAACATGTTTTGGAAGCGCTCGCTACTTTCTCGCTTGTTTTCCTCGCTCCTAATTATCACATCGCCGTGCCGGAATGTGGAATCCTATCCCGAATTTTGCACTCGTCGATTATCTCGAGCCGGTTTGGTGCGGTACTGTTTCGGAGGAAATATGGCTTCCGAGAGTAACTCGTTTTGCCCGTGCGAATCCTTCCTGCTTTTCTGGGTGGCCGATAAAGTGTACGAAAAACGAAAAGAGCAAGTGCGCGTTGCGTCGGATGTCGCCTGCTTGGGCGAGCGTGAAGCAGTAATGCCTTCGCTAACGGGAAGTAAGTGCTGGAAACGTTTTACGAGTGTCATAAAGTTGCGAACCGTTCGAAACCGTTTAAAGTTTGTTTGGGTAATGTTGTCAAATTAGCGAGGGCTACCAACTTACCTTTTGCTTTAATTGCTGACACAGTCGCTCGTCGCATGACTGTTTTTATTATCATTGTACATAACCTTACAAGTATAACAATGTTCTGGTGCAAGGATTCATCGAATACCCCTATTTAAGAATACAATAATTAAAAATAAAACGATGAATACTATAATAACACAATAAGGGAAACAGGTACATTAAAACCCTTGTCGATAACAAAAAATTAATATAGTTTTCACAGGATACGGAAAAAATATCCATAAACCATCAAAAGTAACATACAGTTGCTTATATGCATCCTCAGAGCGTCGACGACGGCAGAGAACTGCGAACCGGCGATCATGCTCTGAGGATGCCATTATGAGAGACGAAATATGCATGTAAGCAACTGTAAGTTACTTTTGGTGATTTTTGGATGTTTCTTCCGTATTCTGATACTTCAACCATCAGCAACCAGTTACTTATTATAGTTTTCAATATGGAAAGTCAAGTAACTCTCTCAAACTATCCCAGTTGCCCAGTTAGTGCAGCTTCGCGCCTTCATACTGCTGGTCATCTTGATACCACCGCTTAATTTTCTTAGGAGTAAGCGTGAATTATGATAAGTCCGCTTAGTTTTTGGAAGAATAAGCTTCAACTATGGTACAACCGCTTAATTTTCTTAAGAATAAACTTGAATTATGATACGAGCGCTTAGTTTTCTTAGGAGTAAGCTTAATTTATTATAAGAGCGCTTAGTTTATGAAGAGTAAACTTCAACTATGATAGAACCGCTAAGGTTTCTTAAGAGTAAGCTTCAATTATGATGCGACCGCTTAATTTCTTAAGAGTAACCTATAAGTATAATAAGACCGCTTAGTTTTTGGAAGAATAAGCTTCAATTATGACAAAACTGCTTAGTTATCTTAAGTGTAAGCTAGTGCGTAAAGCTCGTACGCACTCGCTGAGGAAAAGGCTGGCTGCGGGAATTGCGTTCCATTGGTCCTATTAAAAATGATTAATATTTAGCCCTACTGTTTGAATAATTAGCCCTATTGGTTTTACCTCGAAATGGATAGGTTATTTTTGTGCACGAATTGTTCAGACATCAATTAACTTATATTTCATAAACCAGTGTTAGCAACAGCGCATTTCAAATTCAACTAGATTTCCTTAATCCGCTAATGCATACGGTTATCATGGCGGATGTATCGGATTTATGATTTATTTTACGAGCTGTGTTATCGTTTATGGCGATTTCGTTGCGAAAAGATGAAGGTTTATATTTTAGGTAAAATTTGATTATCCCTATGAATTGGAATGCTATACGAAACGTATATACGCACGGTGGTTTGCTGCTAATTTTGAGTCAATTTTAGTCTGCCTTAGTGGAAAAAGCAAAGGAATCACTGATCTAAAATAAATCTTCATTATTATTTGCATGTTTTAAAGGGGTTTAGTATTGCTAGAAAACAAGTAATTACGGCTTAGAAATATTGAAAATTGACGGCAGAGAATACATAATGGGGAAACCTTTGTATTTCTGCAGGGTTATTTTGCCAAAAAATGACCACTCGCAGATGATACTTTATCGTCGCAAATAAAACAAATTTGGAAAATATATTGTTTTGCTCGTCGCATTATGGCACCTTTCCACAACTTTGAGTTTGCGCATACCAAATTTACAGAGAAACAGCAGAGATAATTTTGAATATTTAACGTCTTTTGTTCGATTTTTCCGCGTTATACTATCGACGAAGAGAAGGCTGAATTGTTCCTGCCACATGTGTATTGCGCTTGAATCGCTAATAACGGTTACGGAAATCATTCATGTGTTTACACAGTGAAGGCCGAGGTGGAGTATCATATCGCCGTAGCGATGGGAATGAACATTGTATAAGAATGTTTTCAGGGACAACTTGTATAAAGTCTAAGGAAGGGGAGGACGACCTTTTTTTAAGAGTGAGTCCCAAAATCGGCTAAATCTCTGATACGAAATTTTTCCACGTCACAACAAATTTTTTTTGAGAACGCATACTTCGATATATCGATATTTTATTTTTAACTGTATAAATGGCGTAAAATTGGCTGAATGAAAGAAATTGTGACAGTTTTTACCCTATGAATTGAAAATAAATTCGGGAAGGACTTGTTTCGCACGCTTGAACTAGTTGCCCACCCATGATCTGAGGCAGAAGTCGTCAACCTATGACCCGCGGGTCACCAAGTGACCCATTTGATAATTTAAAGTGACTCACTCGAGTTCCAAATTAAGAGGAGATTGTCATTACGATAATGACAGCGACGAAAATGGAATCACTCAACGCAGGTGGAACCCCGTGAGTGCGATGGTAATGGATGAACGGATAATCAGAAAACGGGGATAATTCAAACTTTCTCTTCAATTCCCTATGACATTCATAATTACTCCGTAGAGAGATGTAAATGACGAACTGCAACTCCTAAGCATCTCCCCAAGTGACAAGGCTTGACCTTTTGAAAAACAACTAAGTTCGTAAATAAACAATTTATTATCATTTGCGCACATATTCCGTTATTTTGATCGTTTCATTGACTCGTGAAAAGTTTAGCTGCGACAACTGTACGAGGGTAAAGATCGTTTGCGGTCCGAAGAAAGGAACACGCCAATGCCTTCCGACTAAATAATCCTGGGGCTTCCCAAATGGCAAAGTATCTTTTGTAGGAAGACCGCGGGAGTTCTTTTAAAACGGAATTCCACCATTTCGTGGACAAAGAGTGAGCGATGAACCACTACGAACAGTTAGAAATCCTAAAAACGCTTGGGAATTCTTCGTCAACGATCATAAACGAGAACCTGTACCCCTTCACTTCCCATATCCTTTCTTCTACGGTGAAAACTTTGTCGCATTTTTGTAACTCTGTCTAACCCCCAACACCCCCTTTCCCCCACCCACTCCCTTGCTTTCCCCTCGTTCCTCTTCTTCCTATATATGTATTGTGATTTTGCTCTGTTTCCTGTACCTGACGATGACGCGACGCGTCGAAACCTAGGTCGTTTTATTAAATATCCTGTGGTAACGATTAAATGTGTTTTTTTTATTCTTTTCGTCTTTCTAATAGTCGCTTTTTGGGTGATATTGATTCGCAGCCGACAAAGATAAGCGACACCTGATCTAAGACATAATGCAAAGAAATTCTTTTATCCTATTAGCTTTGTGCACTATTATGCGAGTTCTTGGTCTCTATTCTTCAGCTAATGACGAGTCGATTGTTACACAGAAGTGTATATGCGTCCCTCGTGCTTGACGTAGCGAAAAGTTCCCCGTGCAGATGGCACTACTCTCCACGAGGAACGAGCTCGAAGTGTCGCTTTGAAGCGACAGATGCTCTTTTCAGAGGTACTTTCCTGCCAGACTGTCTTGGATCGATTCCCGCCGGCGGCAGGGGGGAAATGAGGGAGCATATCCTCCGCCCAGTCACACTCAGCGACGTCTCTCTCTCATTTGGCGCTGCACGTGCTCCTCCCGATGAATACCCATCCATCACTTTCACTCTCGAATTGCGGCGCAGAGAAGGGAAAGGCAAGGCCGCGATGCAATCCGTTCCTTCTCAACCGCTATGAAGTCATACTCTTACTTTCTCCACCGCTACTTTCTTTAAACAGAACTTTTATGGGGGCGAGTGAAATGCCTATTCAATCGATTGCTACATCTGAAAGCAGAGCAAATTGCTCGGCAGTTTTGTCAAAAGGGATATTTCCAGTGTAACAAGACCGCAGTCCCTATTTTTTCCATCTCTGCGGCGCACAGTGGGCAATCGGAAAAAGCCGGACAATAGTCCAAAATGGCTTTTTTTGATATACAGACCTGAAACTTTGCACATATATACAGAAATGATTGCTGATCATGGAATGGTAAGTCATTTCTCATGTATCCCAACGGTTACGTAGCTACTGAGGCTCAAACATGACTAAATTTCCAAAAACACGCCCGATTGAATTTTTCTTCGAAAATCTTATAAGTTAAGTAGATGGTGGACTTGTGGAAGGATTTTAATGGAATAAAAAACGTAATATTCTGGTAACATGATACTTTTCCTATATTGTCTATAAATTTCGATGATCTTGGTCAATATTTGTGCGGTATTACGTCACAAAATGGCGGACGNAATTCAACCGGGCGTGTTTTTGGAAATTTAGTCATGTTTGATCCTCAGTAGCTACGTAACGGATGGGATATATGAGAAATGACTTACCATTCCATGATCAGCAATCATTTCTGTATATATATGCAAAGTTTCAGGTCTGTATCTCAAAAAAAGCCATTTTGGACTTTTGTCCGGCTTTTTCCGATTTCAGCCCACTGTGCGGCGGTTAGATAAGGCTACGGTTACAGGGAGCGCGAATTCTGACGAAAACGAATTCTGTCGAAAAGCTCAGATGTATTCGTCAGAACGTAGTGGCAGAGCCGCGCCGACCAATAGGAGCAAGGGGTGGATCGCACCCTGGCGGCGGCATATGATGGGCGGCAGCAGAAACTTAGCAAATCGTTATTATTATTAAGATGACAACATTATTTGTTGTTTTCTGTCTTATACATACAAATTATCTTGGAGAGATTATGATGTGAAATTTAATATTGGCAAACATTTAAAGGAAAGAATTTTGGATACCTCACGACGAGAAAGAAATATTTGTGCAGCGGATTTAATCGAAGAATTTGAATTCATAAAAGATTTTCTGGTACAAAAATAAATCCCCTTCAGGTTTTGGAATGTATTAGAGATTTATTTAGAGATTAGAGATTTGATCGGAGTCTTTCCAAATTTGCAAATAGCTTTGCGATATTTATTGACACTTCTGGACACTGTTGCTGCTAAGATAATGATACACAAAAATAATGTGAACTCTTGATTGATAATGACGATTTACCACGTCAGATACGGAATATACACAATTAATTGTTACTGATTTTTCGTGACCAATGTAAGCGGCCGAACAAAGTCATAAAACACTGGTTTTCCAAAAGCTTGCAAAATAATTTTTACCTGCAAATCAGGAAATGTATGGTTTTAGGATTTACTTTTAAGGGGCGGCAAATTATGTTCTACGTATTGGTTTCAGTGCGGGCGAGTTCTGAATGTCACTCCATTTCTGTCTACCAGCAAAGATGGAAGCCCATGATATGTATTCCCTTGATAATCCACTAAAGAAGTTCTTGTTAATAAGCAATGGAAAAACCGAGCATGTAAACGAATTTTTTACTGCAAGGAAGGATAAAGGAGAGTACCGAATGCTCTTTTAATTTTTATGAATATTTCAGAATGATACCTATAACATTCAAGTATACTTGTTGTCGAAGACAATACATATTAATTTTTTCGTATCTATGGTAAAACTGAGGAATAAAACAGGAACGAACGTCAGAAGTCATTCAAAATCAACACGATCTGAAGGACCAGCTAGTTCTGACGTATTCGCGCGTCACAGGAAGAGGCGGTCGCAGATACCGTTTCGATACACTTTGCCTAATTTGATAGTTCTGACGAACTCGTCAGAATCCAATTTCGTCAGAATCCATTTTCGTCAGAATCCATTTTCGTCAGAATCCGTTTTCGTCAGACTTAGTGTAAACCCAAGGCAACTGAGCCATGGTTGCTTTGGAAAGGTTTTGATCACAAATTTATGATTTTCGTTTGTTGATTGGTGAAATTAACCTCGATTATCAGTTCCCAATGAGCAGGGTCAGATGCTTGTGAAGATTACAGAAATATTCTTTCGAATTTCTCAAAAAATTGGTTGGGTGGCGTTTAGACTTGGGGCCATTGGGTAGCCACCCAGGCGCCCACTTTCAGGAGAACTGTGATTGTAACCCGCTTTTTCTTAGTCTCGCTTCGGAAATTGCCACTCGGCTCGGAATCGGTGTCATTGAGAAAGTGACCGTGATTCAATTGTCTGTAGCTGTAGATCAATGGAAGCGTGGTATAAAAACGTTTCGAGTATTGGCATAGCCGGATTATGACGGTTAGCCAGTGCGGCAGTTGCCTCAGTGTGAGGGGCGGCGGCCTGATGCCCTTTCTAGTATGTATGGCGATTCTCTTTCTCTCCAATTTTGCGAAACCAAATCATTCATTTTTGGGGGTATATTTCGGGAACGAATGATGAAATTCTTGATGACCACAATTCAAAAAGATTGGTCGTCTCCTTAGCAAGGTAAGCTTAAATCGATGAAATAGATATAGGAGATGTTAAGATCGCTCCTGATTCTTTTCCTATGATCTATGCTAGAAGATTCATGGGGATAAGTGTCCGTCTAATGGATATTTTATGCACCGCGCCCATTCTTTTCTTTTCTGGTTCTTTGGTTTCCTGGGCCTCTTTTTTTATATCGTCAGAGTAGCATGTCCTTGGAATTTGGCCAATTACCTCCTCTGTAACGTTAGTCGTTACCGATTGAAAGGAAAGGTTCGATTACCTATTTAAAGCAAGTTCATAAAGGTTTATTTTTGTATCTTCTCCTCATATACATTCAAAATTGGTGTTAGCATCCCCTCGTAATGATGTGAAATATTTGATTTTTTTACTCCTTATTCTCTTCATAATAGTATCTTATATCGTATGCGAGTATATGGGAGCGTCTTTTCTAAATGCAGAATTATCGGTAACAAAATTTCTGGATTTTGCTTAGTTTTGGGTTTGGTGTAAAATTAATGTTAGTGTTAATATGCGTATAATATTATCCTATTTAATTTGCTTAGAAAAGTTAATAATTCAACTATCGTTCACATTTCTTGCTGTTAGAATTAATTGTTGTTTTTTTTTACGATACGCGAAAGTTATCAATTAGGGATTTCGGGTCACTGTGCAAGCACCCCCTGCCACACGCCGAAAGGCGGCTTGCTGGGTACATATTTGGATGCAGATGTTTTATACCAGGCGATGAGTATCAGAGAAGTATCAGAGTAATAGTATCAGAGAATCTAATAGGGTAAATTAGGCAAGGTGTTGGTACACCTCCTGCCATACGCCACTGGCGGCTTGCGGGGTACAAATCTAAACCTCAAATCTAAATGAGAAATTTATGAATCTGCGGAGTCGGATATTTTAGGCAAAAATTAATTGAAGACTTCAACATTTAAGCTTTAGGATCTGGGAAATGCCGTAACGACCAAATAATGTTTAGTCTCAGATTAGATAAAAGTCGATGAAATATTTGCCGTGAAATCGTTTTGAAGGAGAACAGTTGAAACGCCAGAACATAGAGATGCATGATGGCAAACTTGCGGTTGCGAAAAGATTGAGCAACCACTTTAGAACACGTGCTTTTGTGACTCACTGACAAACTAAAATAGTCTTTGTAAAGGTAGATGTCGACAGCTAGTTTCAAACTTGAAACTTTGGCAGGAAAGATAAAAGTTTTCGCTGAAGATATTAAGAACGACGAGATAGGAACTTGTTTTTGTCACATTTAAACGGCCGAAGCCAGCAAATGATTATTTTCGCACGGATTTTTGTGATGAAAAGTCTGCTTAGGCATGAATAAAGGGTCTTTGTCACGAGAGCTATAAAAAAAAGAGACAGCTTAGGATGTTTTGGCCTATTAAGCGGGCAGGTCTTTGGAGGGCTGTCACATGTTCAATTTAGTTTGTCAGTTTCTGTGGCTCGCACATGCCATTGATGTCGCTATTGCCGCCGTAGCTCTTTTCATAGTTATTTACCCATTTATCGAAAGTTTATTTATATGTAAATTATGAGGAATAAGTTTCATTCCATTTAGTGATAACTCTCGATACTTACAGAAAAGGAATCATTTACTTAAAAGCTTTACTTACTAATTATAATATCCATTGGCGTTGCCCCAAAAACGTTTTCTCTTCAGACTTTTAACTCCTTCACTAATTGAAATATATCTCCTTTGGTACCCTTGGGTGCGTTTCAGAAATAGTTCTGTTTTTTGGTCTATTGCAAGTTGGGTGGATCGCATCATAAATGGTTGTTTGTGTTCGTTTATACAAGGTTACTTGTAAGAGTGGTCTCATTAGGCTAAAATTCGCCTTAATAAAGACATTATTATTATTATTATTTTGTTTTTTCTCATTATTTTTATTATTATTATTACAATCTACATTGTAAGAATATACTGTGTGTATGTTTCTATAAAAAAAAATTATTATTTTCAAAACGAGTACCTTGAAATATTTTGTNTTTCCTATTATTATTGTTATTATTATTATTATAAATGTATATACATAAATCTGGTGTAAACCAGACCATGGAAACTGCGATAAGTCGTAATCATCGTTTAATGGGATTAAGTTTTAATGTTTAAACCCATAAATGGTCAATTGGCTTAAGGCAGAGAATGACGTTCACTCCAGCGTTAATTCCGTTTTGGGAATGCACAATGCAGTACAATGTGGTCGACGACCCACCAAATAAGATTGAATTTTTTTATCGTGCCTCGCGGAGTAATTAGCATTCTTATTAAGACCAAGATATTTTCTTCTTTGATAATAAAAGTGGAGCAGTCAAGAATTTTATCTTTAGTTGTTATTTTATGTCTCGAAATTCAATTAGTTAGCTTTGACTTCGACCGTTGACGTTGACACAAGTGGAGTGGAGTGAAAGTATGACTGTAGGTAAATGATTAGAGAAGACGGCCGGAAAGTTTAAAAGTTTATGTAGAAGTGACATTTTGTGTATCTTTTACGTTTTGATAGTTCATTTAATCGTTCATTCATTAATCGCTGCAAAAGACAATTGCCCAATTTGCACGCCACTGGATAAGACAAATGGACTAGGACTAACTAAGAATGGTTAAGAGGAGTTGAAGTCATTGTCATTGCGGTAAACAAAGAGCGCGATCTTCGAGAGGCGATGACCCAGCGTTACAAGGAAGTCATCGCTAAAACAGATAGTTACTTCTGGTCGTTATTTCCGCAGAATATTATAGATGCGAACATGATGGATTGGGTTAGGTCTTTGGTGTTGATACACCCCCTGCCATGCACCACTGGCGGCTTGCGTGGTGTGAATCTAAATCTAAAATCTAAACGGTCATTGATTGGATCTCTCAAATGGCAAGCGCTCATTTATCTCATGATCAATCTTTCTATGAAAGGGACACGACCAGCGTGACATTGTCAATTAATTTCCAAATCTTTTAGATGCTATTTTTAAAATATGACAGAGGTTCCATAATACCTAGCTATGGTCTTAATCTGATGTGTGTACATTATAAATAGTAAAATTGTTTGAAATTTATGTAAAGTACTTCGCTTTTGTAACGAAGCAACAGGGCATTATCATCTCTTGGCACTAATTATAATCTTAGTGGTTGTACCCTCAGTATCCTAGTGGTATTCATTTGTTACACATAACATTGCAATGTGGCGATTAGGTCACTGGCAGGAGTGGTCAAACGTTAAAGCTGAAAATGTGTTTTCACTGTATCGCATTATATTCAGAAAGAAAAAGTTCTCACTAAGAGTTAACAGAGCAGGGAAAGGTTCCGAAAAATTTCGAGCAGTTTAAGGTCAACGTGAAGAAACGGTACCTTTCCCTGAATTAATTGCACTACTCGTGAGTCGTAAACGCTCTCAACCCCGCCTCTAAGGGCTGGCTTTTTCATCATCAGATAAAGCGGCTTTTCGTGTTACTTTTGCTTCATTTCGGTAAAGTCTAATCCTTCGTTGGCAAAGATACGATCACCATCTCGAGACTTTTGATTTGACTTTTTTTTAGTTTATGATCATTATGAACGGAGTGATCGCTATCGACCTTGCTCTTTGTCAATTATCCGCACACATTCGGTATGGTAGGAGTTTCTCATCTCTTCTCTTACGCATAATTACGAGAATTTTGTTAAAATTGTCATATTCGTAATGAATAACTTTTTTTTAGAGAATATCGTTGTTTTTCGAAATGAAAAATGATTGCGAATATTTTTTTTTGCGAAATTGCGATGATTTTGCGGAATAGCGAATTTCATTGCTGACATGGTTTTGATTAAACCTTCGAAAAGCTTTCCCAGTACTGCACAATAAAGATTTTTTGCGAAATTAATTGCTTCGAGATGACGAGCAAACTCATCTTAATTACGTAAGTAAAGGATGAACTCTGAATCCCATTAGATGCACATTAGAGAAGGAAAAAGGACGCGGGTACTCCTCAGCATAAAATAAAGGATTAATTTTTATTGCGCTTTTATAAGCTTCCTAAATACGTATGTACCCGCAAGTTTGCATTTTGCACATATTCCGTTATTTGTGTCGTACGTTTATATTTCATGTTGAGGATGCGTCGTATATGAAGACTTCCTATTGGTAGTAGTAGTATTCTTAATAGTGTTTCGACAGCTGATGTAATTTCGCACGTATAGGGTTCGACCGGGAAAGGAACCCGGGACCACTTCCACCGAAGTCAAACGCTTTACCCACTTGGCTATCCGAGAGCCCAACTTCCTATTTCGGTTTAAATTGCATAAATGGGTCTAGTCCTTAATCATACAAACACTATGGACATATTTCCTCAGTAGACGAGAAAACTGTAAAACAATCGTGATTTAAACTTTAGATTAATTAACGAGTATTATAAAGTTTTGACGAAAGGATTAAGGAAAGGCGATTGGCGTAGCACGGAAAAACCGTGAGGCTGAAACCAAAGCAACAGCAGATGTGAAAAATAGCGATTGGCTTCAAGGATTCCCGTAACAGTGTGAAAGAGACGTGGAATGGTAGTGCAGTGGTTGCCGGATGCTTGTCTTGATCCAATGAAGGCCAGCCCTTTTGTAAATACTATTCTTTCATCTAACTTTAATTAGCATATAGTGTTCCTTCATAATATTATCATGGTTCGCCAGAGGCTTGTTTCAATCCAGCGAAGGCCAGCCCTATTTGTACATACATATCCCTTCTCATCAAATTTTTAGATTATAATTTTACGATAGTTATTTTTCTAATTTTAGATTTTTCTTAGTTTCTCATAAATGTGCAATTACCTTTTTCTTCTCTCTCTATGTCTTGCCCGAGGATTTTTAAATCCAATGAAGGCAAGTCAGTTTAATGTGTCCTAGATATAAGAATTTATTTTATATAAATGTATTTTTGTTTATAAATAACTTTATAAAAGTTAAATTGTAAAAAAAATGTACAGATGCGAGCGACGTAATTTATGTTATTACTTGTATTAGAGAGATCTGTGAGCATACCTGCATACCAGCATGATGAACCCAGCGCGTTTACTTTACGGGGATGAAGATTGTATAATATGTATTTGAAAGATAAGGCGGAAAGGCTTGTGAATTTTTCGGTCCGTATGCAGGTACTCGTTTGCGAGGTCAGGCTTCTTGCATTTACTGCAAATCTTTTAATCTTTAGTTTTTTTTGAAGTAAAATATTTTCTAGAAATTTGTACAGATACGAGTATACGTGTATTCATGCTAGCACCTAACTAAAATTTTCAATTACATTGCTCTGAATAAGCTGTTCCTTCGCCAAATGTGTCTTAAATAGTATTTAGCTGACAATGAGATATTTTATGTTGAGCGATTCTCTCTACCAGAACGATGTCCACTTACACTAAATAATGAGGAATAAGAGTTAAATAAACCTTTTATCTTCCTTAAGTATAAAAAGGATCTCGCTTAAGAAATATCCCGCACTGATTTGCCGGTTTAGATAAGAATGTGGCTGTAATATTTTTCACTCTCGCGGCTTATGGTACTAACTCAACAGCCTGATATCATCGTATCCTGGAGGAGCCATTTAATATTATAACAGTTTTTAAACGCATTGGAATGTATAGAAGATTCCCATTTCCTCCCTGGCAACGTAACTTTGGCAATATTCCCACACCAGTGAAGCACTCGTGTGAAAACAATTTTGCATCATGCAGATTATACTGTCAGATTAAGCATGTGTTTACCCTTATCCTGTACCGTTTTCACTATAGTTTTATGATGGTCATATCGAATGAATTTAGGTTTATACGGTTAT
This sequence comes from Ladona fulva, assembly GCA_000376725.2. Classification (NCBI taxonomy): domain Eukaryota; kingdom Metazoa; phylum Arthropoda; class Insecta; order Odonata; family Libellulidae; genus Ladona; species Ladona fulva. The sequence goes on along the minus strand of KZ308484.1, from coordinate 79,348 downwards.
GGGTGATATTTAGATTGATATGGTTGTGCTAATCGATCACAATTTTCCGTAGTATTTTCAAGAATGGGAAGTATAGTTAACATTCGATCTTATCAAAGATTCCACATATTTTTAAGATGGAACTTTGACGATTCTGTTCGCGACTCGAGACGATGAAATCAAATCCATGAACACTTTCCCCTGACCATTAGATATGCGCATTATGCCTATAAATGATTCTCAGCCGTTGTGCCAGGTATTAATGTATATATGGGTAACCTTTCTAAGTTTGTATATAGATAAATGCAGATTATTTGTGAACTATTTTTATGTTATGCTTTAGCCAATACCGAATAATTAAGGATTGATAATTTCAACGACCGATTTCAGTGTGTGCTGTATTACTACGTATATACATTTGCAGATTTTCGCTTCCTTCCCTCTTGATTGGATTTTTTTCCCGCAACCTGATATTTTACCACTTCCAACTTTAAGTTGAGAAGATTCTCACTTGCGGAAACCAGCAGGACCTTCGGATGACCATATGGGTAACGCGTTCGACTTTGGTGAAAGCGGATGGGGGATCGATACTCGGTGGGGGCTCACGTGCGAAATTGACCTTAGCTGTCGAAGCACTTTCATCAATACCACTACTACGGAAACCTGCCCTTTCCTTTAGTAACTTTTCTCTTTCTTTGCCATTGAAATTAATGTACTGAATATTAAGATGCGTTAGCTTAAGTGGAAGAGTGGTCTACTCTGGCATAAATGAACGGACCACAACATTCATTCTCGCCTTCAATCAGAGTTAATTATTATTTTTTATACTCCTTGTGTTTACCCACTCTTATTCCTGTCCATTATCTTGTGAGCGTTTATTGCCAGCATACATGATCGATTTCGCATCCGCCACTTTTACCTCCAGCGTGGTATTTTACATTAACATGAAGTTTCGAATTCAGAAGTCCTTTCCAATCAATTCGTTATGCTGAAGAGCAGGAAGTGGAGATGGTTCGGAGAAGGGAGTTGGAATTTGGCGGTTATGTTATTCACGCCGTCTACTTTGGCCATACAGCGTTGGAGACAACCGTTGAATTTTTGATTGGGTGTCTGAAAGAAAAAGCGCCCAAATTTATATTCTCTTGGAAATTATTTTGCTCACTTGCCAGAGGGAGCGGGAGCTGATTGCCGGCGTGAAAATTGGGTGTGATAATCGCGCATTCTCTGAAAGAAAACAAATTTCTTGTTTCATATTTTTAGAAAATCGGTCGTACCAGATTTACAACTTAAAAGTTACAAACGCAGATGGCTTAATGGTGCGAAATTGAAATCAGATGTCTCACCTTGCTACGAACGAATACATTGAATGATACGTGTCACATTGAGGTTGAAAGCCAAGTGGCAGCACTAAGGAAGCAAAAAATAGGAAGTAGGGAAAGAAAGAAGGTTTTTTGTACTTTTGAAAGATGTTGATTTTGCTTGTCATTGAAACACTATTTCCAGAATAATAGAATTCTAACAATCACAAAGAGAAGGGTCTGTAAAACCCTGAAACATATTGTATATGAAAAAGAATTTTTATAATTTGGTTTCATAAAAGTTACGAACACTATCAACAATTTCAATACATATCAGAACTAAAGTTATTTACAGTCAAGTTAGTAAAAAAATAGGCGTAATAAAATCTCTGTGACGATCCATTCTGGTCCTGCTCTTATTTATCCATTTGAAACAATCCATAGCCATCATCATGTATGTATTTGGGAAATTAATCCTTCGATTGTCGACAAATTTTCCGAAGTTAATTTCCCTCATAATTTTGATTCCTTTGCCAAAGCCGAGCGTGACAGTGACTATAAATTAGTCGAAACAGATTGTACTATATAAACCTTGAGTGAAGCTTCACACAATAATTTCATTCAGCCAATTATGAAATTCCTCATAGGGATTAACCCGTCTACAATAATTAATTAAATTTTTATCTAAATTATTAATTAGTTTGTACGTAACGATTCAGCTATTACTTGAACGAAAACAAGGATACAGGACAAGGATTTTAATTCAATTATGCGAATGATATGATGGCACGGTAAAATGTTGTTTAAAATTTTCAATGATGAAGTATGAAAAACGATTACTAGAGCCACCATGTCAAGGGGCATTTAAGATTTGAAAACGAAAGTATTACCGAACGATATGGATAATACAAGTATACAGGTATTTAGTTCAAAGGAATTACAAAATTTATTTACGACTTTTTACTCGGTATTCAAAATGTTATTCCCAATTCTTTAATAAATTAACAAAAGTATTCATTTAACGGCAATTTGCCCATTGGGTTCGCTTTTAATTTCATAAGGCGAACGAATTTCGTGACGCATCTAGTCGATGTACGTAATGATATTCATGAAAGCACCTAAAAGCCGTTGAATAGGAGCAAGGTACGGCTGAGCATTCCTTTCAATAGATTTCAAGGACTACTGCTACATAATATAGTGGCTGCTTGCACAGTTAAGTCGAGAGGTGATGGAGTCAAGCGAAGTTAGGATTGTTACTTCTATCGGTTTTCAATCAAGGAAAATGCGATGCTGTGATTGCATAATTTATAAGGTAACGGGTTGTTCCCAAACTCTTTTACAAATGTTGCTCTTTTTTTCTTCCTGATTCCAATTTCACATCCAAAATGCCAGACTCAAGATTAACTTACGTCAGCGATATTTCGATTGTCATTTCATTCGCATTAAGCTTTGCGCTCAGAAAGTTCCGCGTAAAAATTTGGCGATTGGGAACTCAAGTATCTGAAGAGAGTGCGCCGAAGCGGGATTCAAGGACGAAATGCTTTTATTGGAAGAGGGCTTAGGGGAGGCTTTTCCATCCTTCGGTATAATATAGACTTATATGAAATCCCTACCTTATGGACTAATGGAAATACAATTTTCTTCTTTGAAATGTAGTCCCTAAATGGTTATATTCGCCTGTCAATGGCAAGAAACCGCTGATGATGTCTAGTTACATTCGTATCAAAAGTTCCCTCTTACATATTCACAGTTGTTGCAAGTCAATTCTCTCATTACCCGTACGTACAGAATGTAATTTCCAAGGGTAGGATTATGGTTCAAAAATATGATAATGAGAATTACCAACAATCTCACCTATGTATTTTAAAATAAGTTAATGAAGCTTCTATATTTCCGTTAAACGTCCTCCACCGTTTTCATTTCCAACCTTTCTACAAATGGTAGTCACAAATGGTGGGTCACCTGGTTAACCTACCAAATTGCAACGTTTTTGATAATAATAAATAAGTAAATTAATCTAGGCCCCATTCTCGACCCCAGCGACCAATAACCTATGTAATTATACATCGGTTAACTAAGATGATTCTTCCCAGAGCCTTTTGCTGAGATACGATTTCCCACATTTCCAAATCTTGGATTATAAGAATAAAATAACAAATACTCTTTTTCCACAGATGTATTTAAACAATTCACGACCGGTTTCGGCACAGATCGGCCATCGTCTGGTCTGGTCACCAGATCGTGAATTGTTTAAATACATCTGTGGAAAAAGAGTATTTGTTATTTTATTCTTATAATCCTGGTGTTATGGATTTCAACACAGTAAAGCCTGCTACCATCGATTTTATTTCCAAATCTTGCAATTTATTTTAATCATGCCTAAGAAATAGAAAGAGATTACCAGGCATAAATAAATTAAACATCACAATTTTCTGAATAATAATGCGGTATAGTTAGAGTGAAACTTTTGGTGGTCTAGAAACTTTTGCGTAAATTATATTTATTTATATTGATTAGTATGGAGTAATTCAGTCGATATTTCGATTCGTTTCAAATTAAGTACCTCCTTTCGTCGAGGAATCGCCATTCTTATAAACCTCCAGAGCCGCGCCGTCCTATGGGTGCAAGTGATCCATTTCAACGGGGCGGCGGCATCTTAGGCGCGGCAACAGAAACGTAGCCAACCATTATTACCTTTACAACAACATTATTTGTTGTTTTCCGTGTGATACACTCGACTTATCTACGAAAGATTATGATGTGAAATGAAAGATTGGCAAACATTTAGAGGAAAGAATTACGGATAACTTAAGACTAGAAGAGAAATTTTGTTCTTTGGAATTAATCGAAGTTATTTATGCTGCAATACAATTTTTATTGGAAACTTCCATATTTAAATGCGATGAATATATTTCGTACAAATCATATCATTATAAGTTACTGCGATGATAATGTTACTCGAAAGTAATCCGAACTATTAGCAATTTAATATTCCGTTTCCTGACTCTCTACTTTGTCAGCATAAAGAATAAGCATCATTATTTGTTGCTGATATTTCGTGACCAATGTATCCTGAGGAATAAAGTCATTAAACACAGGTTTTTCAAAATAATTTTTACTTGCAAATCGAGAAATGTATGTTCTTGGTATTTAATTTGAGGGGGCGGAAAATTGTTTGCACCTGGACGTCAGATAGGCCGGTCTCCGCACTGTTAATCTCCATTAAAAATAGTTTAAGATGCATGTTTTTAAAATTTCTTCTTCCGGTTCCCAGATGAGCGGTGAATGGTCCTTATCGAACTTATCACGGTACTAAACAGCAACGAAGATAACGAACGGCAGCAGTTTGGCCATGCGTAACTATTTATCGAGCTCTTATCACTCCTATTTTGAAATCTTTTTCTCCATTCGGCATCTCACACATGGAGTCTCTGAGGCGAGAACCTATTTCTGATATACGACACAGATTCCTCTATCCTCTCCAACACTTCATCCGAGATAAGAGCCAGGGAAGAAGGCAGATTGGGCAACGTTTCTCTCTCCCTAGATCATTCCCAACCATCGAACCCATAATTACTCCTTATTCGTGGTTCCCAAGAAGTAGAGCTCGCCCTATATTCCGAATATCGCATCTAACTCGTACGCAATCGCATCCCACGCAGAAATTAGGGATCGGAGTACCTGAAACTAGTTTTATCCGGGTGGTTACGCGGGACGGAGCTGAAGGGGAAAAAAATGAGCGGCGAAAGCTTTTGGGGCGGGCAAACGCGTCGTCATTGCGAGGGGCAGTTGGTAAACAATAGCCTCCTGCGAATCCCAATGACGGCGCACTTTTTTTTGGTCCTTTCCCTTCGAACAAATGTCCTCCACGTGTGTTCGCTGGAAGATCTCGCTGAAATGGCACAGAGAAGGGAGAGGGAGGCGTAGGGGTCGCTAACCTAGTACACGTGCCTGGGAGTGGCTTCGGGAAGGACGCACGCGCTCCAACAAAGTTCCTTCGCGATCTCCTCGGGAGATAAGATCGCGGGAAGCGCGAGGCAAAGCCGCAGATATCGCTCGGCGTTTCTTCTCCCCGATTTCTTTATCGGAGACGGAATTCTTCTCATGATTATCAGGAGTTTTTGGGCCGATTTTAATTCGTTTTGCGGCCGTTTTTACCGGTGTTACGTATCGTCAGAGCCGCGCCAAGCATATCTGCCTCCCAGGTGCAAACATAATTTGCCGCTCCGTAAAATTAAATAACAAAACCATTTCCTGATTTGCGGGTAAAATTTATTTTGAAAGACTTTGAAAAAGCAGTTTTATGACTTCGTTTCCCAGCTTAGATAGCTTAAAATGCATCAATGATAATAACAATTAATGATACATATTTCGTATGCTGACAGAGTAGATAGCATACGGAATAGTAAATTAATTGTTCACATTACTTTCGAGAGTCATTATCATCGCAATTCGCATAACTTAAAATTATATGATTTCTATGAGATTATTTTTCGCGACTAGACATAAAACTCTCTAATAAAATTGTATTGCAACATGAATAACTTCGATTAAATCCACTGAGCAAATATTCCCTTCTCGTCTTGAGTCATCCCTAATTCTTTATATGCTTCCCAAACTTTAATTTCACATCATAATCTCTCCTAGATAAGTCATGTGTATCACAGAGAAAACAACAAATAATGTTGTATTAGTAATAGTAATGGTTGGCTACACTTCTGTTCCGCCCCTAAGACGCTCCCTCACGGGTGGGATGCACCCACTGCACCCATAGGACGGCGCGGTTCTGCATATTATTACCTTTTACTATTATTAACTTTAAATGTGTAACTGTAAGATTTATGTGCACTACCAGAGGCCTAGCCAAGGGGGTGTTTCTGGGGGTTTAACCCTCCCATGGGAACAGAGCCAAAAATAAACGAAAGTGTGAGAGGATGGGCTCTCGCAATTATGCCGTACAAACACCGCTGGAGATTCGCAGGGTATACATATTAAAATTAATCAGTTTCTATTTCCCTAACTGTATTGCCCACCTCCAGAATTTATCTTCCATTTACTTTTGTTTCTCAACCATGCTTTTTCAAGTGAATATATTAAAGCTACTGAGGTATAAGTGATGCAGATTAATGGAATTAATTTTGATTAATCCTCATTGAACGCTATAGAAAGTGTTGTTCTTAGGGTCATCGCGCTGTATTTACGGGGATATTTCCTTTTTCGTATAAAATTCTGGGTGTGGGCAGTGTGCATTCTGGTAGTGGACAAACCAACTCACTCCTTATTTTCCCCAGTCAGCCTCATTCCCACTCCAAACCCTCACCACCACCTCACTCCTCATTTTCTCCCGTCAGCCTCATTCCCCTCCAAAGCCCCACCACCACCTCACTCCTCATTTTACCCAGTCAGCCTCATTCCCACTCCAAACCCTCACCACCACCTCACTCCTCATTTTACCCAGTCAGCCTCATTCCCACTCCAAACACCACCACCTCACTCCTCATTTTACCCAGTCAGCCTCATTCCCACTCCAAACCCTCACCATCACCTCACTCCTCATTTTCCCCCGTCAGCCTCATTCCCACTCCAAAGCTATTGGTCGCTAATGGTGGAGGGAATGTGGTTCAAACCGGCCTTCAGGCTGAATATGTTGCCGTCATGAAGAAAGTGGAACTCTCTACAGACTTGTTCTATTTCCTGTGTTGTCTTTTAAACAATGGAGAAAACTAAGAAGAACGTCAAGGATTTTCCGTGACACATTTTTCCTCGTTTGGAACTGGACCCCACGTTCCTAATGATTGCGGATGGATCCAGTATGGAGACGATGTTTGCGATCTTTTTAGCGTGAAGACTTTTCTTAGCCTTTGAAATATCCAAATCTGCTCGTATATTATTTTGGAAAAGACGTAACCGAGGTGAAAAAGTCGAAATTACTAGGGCTCAAATCCATGTACTACTCTTTCTGATTATCTAATTGAGGTATTAGCTGTCACTTAAGGTAATATATAAACATAAAACATACATTATAGATAAAGTACTTCTGTGTCCGGAATATCTGAAAAGAATTTTAATCTGAATCATAACCTGGCTCCTTTTATTTCATCAAAGATTTCCTTGGTGTGCTAATAACTGCTAGTAAATTACGTACAGTGACATACATGCATAACTGGTAGTATACACGCAATAGTATGTACCATATGTTACGCAATAGGTGGGACGGATAAGAAATCCCGTACGTTGAATTCACGTGACTTGGGGTACAATTTTGCATTTAAATGCAGTGATATTTGATTACTTGGGACAAGAGAAACAGATTTATATAAATGAGTTACTGAAAACGAAGACGGTTCGATGTCGATGGCTTAAGTGTATTAGATATAGGCACTTCCGTTTAAGTATGTAACCGCTTATTCTTAATTGAATCTGAAAGTCTGAAAGTGTTAACAATTTTCATTCAACCGTTTAATGAACTTTCAAGAATCTCAATTACGGCTTGAACGTAAACTTTTGGTTTGGCAAGCCGCAAAATTAAAGACGCAATCGAAGCGTGGAGGGAAAATTATTAATTAGACCTTAATGCATAGCTTCAGCTTTGATGATTAATTTACGTAGTAAGAAATACATCTTTAACGTGGAGATTATACAGTCCTCATCATTTATCTTTGAAGAGTGATATTCTTTAGCTGAAATTTGAAGGACTAAATTTTCCGTCGAAGAAGGTGGTGATTCCGATGAGCGATCTTTCGATTATATTCTCATTCATTCTTACGTATTTACACTCGGTTATCCTCTCCGCATCAGCATAACAACAACTGACACTTATCTTTAAGTACATGCACCATCTTTTATCTGTCTTCTCCTTTCTCTCGGAAAATTTTCCGGTCGTTATTTTGTATCGAAACCGATACAATTCTTCACCAAAGGCCTTAGCCTTACACCCTCCGCTATTCTTTAGCTCATTAAGCCGATCTAATGACTAAAAAGTCTATAATCAGTCAGAAACACGTCCAGAAGTCTAAATTCATCGAAAGCTGCAATAAAATCGTATTGCTTTCGGATGAAAAAATGGTCGGCCTTGATACATATGTCCCTCGCTTTTCCCTGTCCGTAATCTTTAAGTAGTATTCTCATAGCCGAAATCGACCTCTGAATATCACTGGAAAAGTTTTGAAGATAAGGACTGTTATTTGATGGGTAATCAAGTCGTAAATGCTGAAAATACGGTCTTTATTACACGTGTGTCGATTATGTTTTTGCCTTTGTCGAACAAGTGGAAGCCACCGTTGAATTAAAACGCGATTCCCTTTAGATTGGCATCACATTCGCAACTGAAATAACAGACTTGCTTTCCTTCCGCTAAGCGTCCATGGTAATTCAAAATCTTTGTAAGACCTTTTTCCTAAAGTGTACGAATTTTGCAGCTTACGAGTACGAAAATTACGAGCAGCTCGCAATTATTTTTCTCCCTGTTCTTGAGAACTGCCTATCCATTGATTACACTTCGGCATCAACGTTTCACCATGTTTTCGCAAGACGGCTGCAATTAAAGCCTTTCCAAAGAAACTATTTTTTACGCAGTTCTCAATCGTGGGTATGTGATTATGGAATAGAAGGAATAAATATATCAGATAATCCAACGCATCGGAAACAATTAGGTGCTCAGCTTTATTACATTTTCATTTCCGAGTAAGTTCTCTTTTAATTCAGTGCTTTTTTATAACTATTTTTTCTTGTGGTATGTTCCGTGAATGTTTGATTAATTAATTCCCAGCGCGCTAAGTCGTAATTTAGGGGTAAATATCGTGCAATGCCAAGTATAGTGGTTCCTCGACTCACGAACCGGTTTACATACGAACTTACCGACTGGCAGACTTTTTCCTTACTCCACTTTGACCTCTATATACGAAATTAATATCGAAACTGAACCGATAAGACTTGAAATATATAGTGAACGATTGGAATTCGAGATACAAATTTATTGGAGTGCGAAATCCGAACTGAAACTAAGTATTAACAAGTGTGAAAAATAGCGACACGACTGGTCCCAGTCGTGTCGCTATTTTTCACACTTGTTATTCCTTTGGGATTTTCGTAGGTTTTAAAACCTACTAAGTTACCTTCCTTTCCTTTATCCTTGAAACTAAGTATGTTCGTAAGTCGATGTTTCACTGTAAATAATAATAATTATTTATTCTATGGTCCGAGGTTTCACTGTGGATAATACGTATTCTATGTTCCTGCTACGACAGTGAATTTGGCGCTCCCGGTAGTTCCAAAATTGGGTTGTTTTGTGTGACATGTAGTAATTGAGAAGGAAGGAATGAAGAATTATTTCAGGACTGTGAATTTCATCTCAATCTCACATGTCTAAAAACTTTCAAAAGCTACTTCAAATTTAAAACGCCGAAATAAATCATTTCAAGTCATTCGCTCGAGGGAATAATTATATTTCACCACGTTAGCACGTTATTTTTTACATTGTCGAAAAATAGTAGCAAGATTTATACATCGGAAATTTTCACTTTCCTGCTTTGACGTGGAATGAGAGGTAAGATTTACGTCTCCTCACCTACAGAATTTAAATTCGATCACGTAGGCCTTTTTATTCGGAAACGCTTTGAGGAGGAAGCAACAACTTTTAACAGACAATTCCACAGAATTCTCTACAGGATTCGGCCATTTTTTCCCTGAACTTAGACGTAAGCGGCGTTGACGTAGTAATTTCCGAAGTCCTCCGTGGTAAGGTTACGACATTAGTTGGTGGAATAGCCGCGTACGTAGCTGTTCCAATGCGACCAGGTTGGCGAACGCCTCGTCAATATTTACGGCACTCGCGGTGGTTGACGGGAAACAAGGACCACACACGCACTTGAAAAAGCAAACGAGAAGATAAATAAACTTTATCCTTCGGCCGAATATAAACATCTTCCCACGTTATAAAAGAGGATGAGATCAGCTTTCAACACTTTCTCACTGCGAATGAAACATCCACATACCCAAAGGATCGAAAGCTAAAATTTTTTCGGGTTTCATAGGATTGTACATACATACTTTGGTTCTTTCTCCGGTTTTCTAAAGCTATTTGCGGCTCCGGAAGGCTCAGTTTCAAGTCGTTTGTATATATGTATGCTCCCGTTTCGATATTTGAAGGTTAGATCCCAGTTTATACGAGCGTTTGCCTTCATGACTGTTGAGCCGTCCTGCCTATCTTCCAGTTCGTGAAGGATCCGCAAATATTAAATTATGCATGTCAATTGCTTGGTCCTACCTTGACACAGCTGCGGAGAGCTCCTTCTGAGTTATTAATATATTACAAGGATTAGGGAAAGGTGAATAACAAAGCACGGAAGATCCGTGTTTTTCACACCTGTTATTCCTTATTGATGTATGTTGAAATACGTTTTGGCCGCGAGAGATGGTTGTATTGATGTAATAATCCCTTCGGTAAAGGTGGATGGTACCAAATATCCTCGCTAGAGCTTTTTAAATCGGTTCAAATCTTACCTCTCCCCTCCCTATTTCAATAAATATCGATTTCTTTCCTATTCCAGCCGTGTAACTATTGAGAGAAATTAAGGAAGGTTTAGGCCCTGTATAATGTATACTTAAAATGGACTAAAACTAATGTTCACTTTAGGCCCAAGTATTATGATAGTTTGTTAGAGTTAAAGTGAATATGGTAATCAATTTCCTACATATATGATGAATCAATATGGATATTTACTATTATCTCCCCTTTAACTCTAACAAACCATTATAATACAGGCCTCTAAAGTAACAACACTTAAAGTCCAGTTTAAGTATACATTATAATACCATATCTTAGTTTCTCGGATTGCATAGGATATAGGACATAGGACATAGTTGCATAGGATTGTTGAAAAAGTATCTCTAAATTGTCTATCCTCGGAATTTCAATTTTTCGTATTTACTGTCATCCTTCTAAGAAGTGTTTGAATGGCATTTATGACCATAGCCAGAATCACAAACTATCCAATTTATTATCATGTTCACCAACCTACTGGTAACTACTGGTAACCTACCTACATACGTTTATCTCCATCTCTTATATAGAAAGGAATGACTGTAATTCACTTTCTTAACATTTGTATTTTATTCTAAAAAACGTTACCATTCAAAGGTATGTTATTCTGTCTTTATTTATATTATTTATTCCGTTCTGATTTTTTCCCAATAATGCGCAGTTTACTTAATTGGAGGGTGGTCTATTAAACATGAGAAACTTCAACCTGCAACTGCTTATCCCTAAGTTTTATTTACAAATTCTGTGTAATGGAAAATGAAAAAGCTACAATGCATACGAAGCTATAAGCATATCAAAAAGCAATAAATAATAAAACATAAACACATGAACATGAAGTTGCGATGATCGGAACGAAAAGAACTGGTTGGAAGTTGGCAGAAGAAGCTAAACCGGAACTTAACCGATGTTTGTCTTCTCGTTGAACCGGAGCGAAAACCGGAACGAAATATATTACGTTTCGGTGCCCTGGTGGAGTCTGTACAGCGGCCTTAAGCAGCAATTCACACCTACGGCGCTCCGTTGAAGAATGCGGGGATGTCGTCTAATTTTCCTTGTCTTGTAATCTTTCACTCCTTTGTCCCGCATCTCATTGTATTCTCGTAGCTGTCTCTCGCTGTTTTGATCGCACAACAACACGGATAAAAAAACGATTCTTTCTCAGTTTGACCTTCGGGTGAATAATTTCCTGTTCATTTTTCCCAAGCGAATGACAGCGTCATTTTGTTAGGGATCGACCGTGACAAGATTAAGAATGATGCGGCCTTGTGAGTTTCCTTCTATAGCGAGGCTGTCATTGGTCGATTTTCGGCAAATCATAACGATCGAGAATCATAAATGGTTTTAGAATCGCTCGGTTAGGCCGACTATACGGAAGGAAAAGTTTGATTGTATTCGGGTATCCCTCGTCTTTCTGCGGTTTAAGATTCGAGCACAAACGTAATGTGAGAGGAGCTGGAAACCTAATTAATTTCACTGCTCGTAGAATTTGTATAGATGCCGTCTTTTCCATGGATTCCACAGTGATGACAGAGTCACGTTTCGAAATAAGAATTTATTACTGTCTTCACAAGAAGACAACAAATTTCTAATATCATTGTGAGCTTTTGGAATTGCGAGAATTGATGAAGAAGAGAAAGAATTTGGTGGTAATTCCAGCAATATCACTCCATCAGTGTTCACCCTCGGAATACTTTCCATTCTTAATTTCATCCTCGATATGTGGTGTGTAACTTCTGTCTCTATTATAAGCTCTCAATAAGTATCAAATCGTCTATTCACTTCAGAAAAGTATTACAAGGAGATTAGGGATAATTATGACCGTATTTGCGTTATGTACTGTAAGAATAGAATCTAAAATTAATAATCACTATCATAGTGACTGTTTTCTTTTCATGTCCAACCGCAGTTTATGTCCAACCGCAGCAAGTAGAAGTGATACTGTTTGCGTTAAGGCAATTATTCGGAAAAGGCAAATATTTCTCATACGGCATGGAAATACAATTTAATGTAGCAATAAATGTTGGAAAACTATTTTGTTTTTGTTACTTAATACTATACCATTTAATTTTGTTAAATAATACTTTTGTTTTGCTTTTGTTAAATAATACTTCTGTTACTTTAATTTCTTTTATTCTAATACTTTTTCTATTAGCATACATTGTTTCATCAATAACATTTTTCATACTAGTAATTACTAACAGAAAGATAAATCTTCCAAGGATATGTCGAAAAGGTAATTATTACCAGAGCAGGATATTTGTGTTTGAGTTGGTGATAGTTTTCTTTATTCATATATTAAGCAGAGTTCCCAAGTTATGATTCTCCCATTCATTTGCATCTTAAATAGAATTAGCAAACCTGCGATAAACATCTTGTTTTCATGCCAAAGTCATTCCCTCCTAACCAAATACAAGTAGATGCTTGCGGAAATTAAGTGAAATATAAATATTATCTAAGAATATGAGTAATTTATATTAGTTGTTAAACTATTCGCTATAATTGAACCGATAGTCCAAATTAAGTGTAAACGAGAATAATTAAAAATATGGCGGGATACCTGATAAAACATTTGGTTAGGAAATAAAAAAATGTTTTATTCTTCCATTTGGTTTTTCAAATAAATTTTTTTCAAATCACTGTAATGCTTTGCCGTGAAATTTAATGATAAATTGTCGTGGCGACGACATGGGAAAAAGTAATAATCGGCACTGCGACTTCAGGTTTGCACTACTTTTGTTTTACTGAGTTGGTCAGACTTACGATACAGTTGGCCGGTAGCGCTGGTCGATAGGGCAGAGGTGCAGTGGAGGTTCCCCTTGGGTGCGGCTCAAGGCGGTGCACTATGGAGTCGGAGGCGAGAGACTGCTGGACTCGGAGGGGGAGAGGAGTGTCCTCCGCAGTCCTACGTGGACCTTACGAGTTGGCCAGGGGGTAGGGGGGTATTGCCCCTCGAGCTCAAAAATGCTCTGCCTTTTATACAGATTTTTGGGGGCGGAAGGGTGGTGGTGGCTTGGACCGCATCTTTGACCCACGTGCACTCCTCGTGCACTCCACGTGCACCCGATATGGGTGGGTCAAACCCTCCACCCTTTCACCCCTCCTGGCCGGATCTTTGCCCAAAACTCGCAGGGATGACCACCCTCGCGTTTCCGTCCGCGTGGATGGGTCATACCCTTCCTGCCGGTCTTCTGCCCTCGTTTTGCCTCAACGCTACCGAATTTCTTAGAAATGCCATCGAAGGCACTTCTGAAAAACCTCATTCCAACAAAATGATTATCTCACCTACAATCTCACGTTCTGAAACATTAAATCGTTTGATGAAGAATTTCTTGCTGGGTTCCGGAGTTTCCTAAATGTGGAAAGTGATAAAGTGAATTCATCTTATCAATCTTCAAGCAATCAAAGCATCATTCAATGGAGATTGTTGTTCACTGATTGAGTTGCAGATACTCGTATTTATGTCATTTTATTTTCAGTACAGCTACTTTTCTTCCGCGGAGCGGTTCTTTAACCTTAACCTATCCCAGATTTGGTATCTCCTTTCATAAACTATACCCTTCATAACAGAAATATTGTATTGCACGTATTTTCTGCTGAATCGAGCTTGTTTAATTCTCTTCTTCATATATTCCCTGCAAGCTGCCTTGCGGCGAGTGGCAGGGAGTGTAAACACCGAGCCTGCGAGCTACTTCTTTCGTTTATAGTTCGCGTAAAGAATGCATCCTTATGAAATAACTGAAAATTGACGAGTCCTCAAACAGCTGTTACACTCGCAGCTTTTTAATGTAATTACAGTACTTCAGTCAATGATTTTGGGCACATAAACCCCTTGCGCCCAACACCTGGCAACTGCGTACATTATGAGAGCCGCTGCTCTAGCACAGTCACTTGTTTACACCTACGCTGAACAGACTCCATATCGATCGTCCCTTATCTATCTAAACCGAGAATTAGATCTTGACGTAATAAGTTTACGCTGTGTACAGCTGTTATTCCACTTCCAGAAAAAGACCCGGAAAAATAGATAATCTAATCGTAAACGCAAATAAGCAAGAATACATCAGAAGACGTATTTTATTACCTCATAAGTGAGTGATTTTCTGCGTGAATTGGAGGTAGTGACGGGATTATATTCAAAAACTTCGTGAATGATTGTAAAAGGACTTTATATATATTGTTAGTGTTAAAACAATGAACGTAAATAGATTTTCTTTCGCTAACCACTCTTCCTACTACAAAGAGTAATAAGTATAAAAATAATTATAATGTAATCGCTTCAAATCTATGTGTTATGTAAAAATATTTAGTGGAAAACAAGAAAAATAGCGATATTTAAATATAAACATCGAACCATAATTAATGATGAAAGTTGAATGATGAGTCGAATCATAAAATATTGAATCGAAATATCGATATGTGAAGACATTTTCTATATTCCCTCACAGAGTATGGAAAAATATATGTTAATTTCTATCCATTTAAAAAATAGAAAGAACTTACAAGAAAAAGGTCTGATCGAAGACCTGTTAAGTCTAAATTGAATTTCGAATAGGGAGTATGTAGTGCGGAAAAATACTGGAAATGTAATATCTTCGATATCGAACTCGAAATGAGTCATCTTACACGGCCTGCATCGCGGTCATAGTTGTCGCAGCGTCATTCTGTATATTGCCAGCATCTGTCCAATGCATCACCTAAATAATCATCAACTTTCTTCATATCTGAAATTTATTTTCGTGACTTTCTCGATTCTCCGTAACGTTCATTTAATAACTAATAATTCTACATCTACATAAATGCCCTGCAAGCCGCCTTTCGGCCTGTGGCAGGGGGTTTAAACACCAAGCATTCGCATTACCTCTTTAGCTTATGGTTGTCGCGTATCGTTTGGGGAAAGAATGAGTAATGAGAATGAGTACTAAAACGAATTTTCCTCGCATCTGAGTCTCTCAATTTACGCTCGTTGTCAGACCGCCCGAAGTAGCAGAGAGGTCGATTACGTCCGTTAATTTCCGATCCCTTTATCTTTATTTGGAAATGCAGCCTTTTCTCGCTATCGTTTCTCAAAATGTGTTTTTCTTTTTATTCTGAAGATGTTCCTTAGGAACTGAGGGAACATTTTTATCTCTCCTCATTCGAGCAAACACTAAACGTTAGCGAAATAAAATAGATTGAACTTATGCAAATATTCTGCGTACTTTATAGGTATGCTACATAAATAGTTGCATACTTAAAGGGTAACCGAAGATTTACTCACATAATCATTATACTCGCTAAGTTTATAGTCTTGTATAACTTTTTCGAGATCAATACATTACAGAGTAAATGTACATTCAGTTTTTTCAATGGCATATTCGTAAATGAAGAGTTACTACCTCAATTCAACCTGAAAGTATCCAATCCATTATCCCGAGTAGAGTACGTATGTCAACGAAATTTGAAGTTTGTCATAATCATAATAATAATAAAGCGTCTTTATTTACGGGCGAGATTGAGACTAATTAGTCTCTTCTTACATCTAACCCTTAGTCATTGTACATAGAAAGAAAGAGGTATTGGGAATTAAACTAAAAAGATGGCAATGAAAGTATCAGTGAGAAATTAATGTGACCGAAACGTTTCCTTAGCATTTTAATCGGTTATAAAACATTAATATATGGAGTGATGAATTTCTCTTCGAGTCTTTATTAATGATCATTCGTCTCGAAATAACTTCACTGACAATTTCCCTATTCTTGAGCTTGTCAAACCACTCGCTCCGCGCTCCATCCATATTCAAGTTTTGCCCCTGCATCTTATGACACCGGTAATGCATAATGCGTTATCTCTGGAATTTCCCGCTGGAGGTGCTCCCATACAGCCTCGTGTCACCCGTCTCATAAAAAACAGTTCAAAGAAACAGCAAGGAAGGAAGCGCTTAAGTTGCCTGCGGAATAGCACGTGGCTAACATGTATGAGTTACTTTTCGCTTATGTAACTCGGAGGGAAAGTTCAATGTTCATAAATTATATTGTATACCATCGACGACGGACCGATGACATTAAATGCATATTCTGTCAGAATAGTTTTAGGCAAAAGGGACCTTTTGCGTCATCAACCTCTCTACTATAAGTTACCTACATTCAACGAGAGAGAGAGAAATGAAGTTTATTATGCAAGATGATCAGTGATTTAGTTTGCCTTTGCTTTGCCAGAATGCTCTGATTGGAAAACCTCTTGTGTAATGCGGTAACCCTATGAGTAGCACACTGTGTAGAATTTCGTAAGGACCAAAGGAGTGACCAAATGAATGCCATTTATCAGCATCTCTGAGTGCCTTACCCATCATCTCAGCTGCAAAGAAGACTGACTATGCGACAAATGTGAATGAAAGATAAATTATCCTAATCCTGTAAAATATAATGAAAAATGATTCTACATTCAATACATTTTTAAGTAATTCCAATGTGGTCTTTTACTTGGCTAAAAGGGGGAGGAGTTTTGAGTTGTATGGTGTTACATTGTCGATAATCAATAATATTTATCCCCTACACAAAATTTTCCCACTAATCACTTGATATAAAAAGCAGAGAAATTGAAGCAAATTGAAGGAAAAGCAAATTCAATGAAATTTTAGAGTGCATTAAAAGTTTAAATTATGACAAGATGTTTAATTGGCAGGTCTTAATCGTAGATGTTTCCAAACTTCAGAAAAATATGGGGTCTTGCCAATGTAACTTTAAGAATGATGAAAATAAAGTGCCATTCGCGAGTTTAGTATTTTCGTAAAAAATCGCAAAATAAACTGACGGAGAAAGAATAAATCTGCTCAAAATCGCTGATGTCTTCTATCGCAGTTGGGGTTAAATTAGGCTGTCCAGTATATTTTAATCCATTATGGTGCGAATGTGGGTGGATTGGTCAAAGAGGAAATAAAATCTTATAAATAATGGTAAAAATGTTTAATATAAATTAAAAGACTCAATTACGGAAAATATATAAAAAAATCCTTCAGGAAAGAACGGAAAAAATCTTTTAGGATTGAAGTAAAAATGAAATTGGTGTTCGTGGCTTAGAAATTCTTAAAATTACGGAAGTCCACGAAGCGATAGTTACACCTGATCAACAATACAGATACCGAAGAAAAAACTGAAAAATCTTATTTGGAATATTCAATAGAGTTATAACAGCAGAAATATCGCTACTTGCATTTCAATATACGTATATATGCACTGCTGAAACAATTTTTCGGCAATGTGGTCAAACACTAAGCAAATCTTATACGAAGATTTAAGATAACTAATCTTAAACAATAGCTATAAAGGGCCCTACTGACCCGCTCCCATCGTATACTCTCCGTTACGCTGGCATTCTGGAATAACATATGTGTTTGTTATCTTTTGAGTAGTTTGGAGTAAACAACTGTGGCAGCGTGGATGGATTTTCCCGCTTTATCGGCATTATCTCTCGGTGGCGTGCTACTTCCAACTTCTCTTTCGTGTTCATCCCAGAGATTTTACAGATTATTTTTTCTCGTACCCCTGGATTATGATAATCCATTGACCGAAGCGTAGCTTTTAACCCGTTGGATCGCTCCCGTCCCACTTTATCATCTGAGATTAATGCGATGTAACTGAACCTGGTCATCTCTCGTACTCGGTCACGCTCAGTAACGGAAGTGAGTAATTTATTTCTTATGAATCCGGATTTATGTCTCACTCAACCCGGCTCGATTACGTTGTTTTTTACGAGTGGAAAATGTTTGCGTTTATTGATAATCCGTTCGTCACGAGGAAAATGAAAACGAGTTTTTTCAACGGTATATCAGCGTCTCGAGTAAGCGAGTGGGTGGTGTTCTACAGCAGTGCGGTCTCTTCTGTGACTTGTTATGATTATGCCATTTGAACGTAATTCATATGAGACCCCCGGATAATATTCGAAGTAAAATAACTCCTCAAGCCGTCAGATGTAAAGATAATAAAAAGAAAACTTATCTTTGGTGTGGTTCTCTGCTGCCTTTGGTATGGTCCAACGTTGCAGGGAAGCACACACGTATCAAGGGGCACTAGATACGTATTTCGAGAAGTCACACCACAAGAAATCCCACCATACACAATCCAGATTTAAATACCACAAACACACATAATGTTCAATCCAACAAAACTACTGAGGATGAGAACATAGTTCTCGAAATACGTATCTAGTGCCCCTTGATACGTGTGTGCTTCCCTGCAACGTTGGACCATACCAAAGGCAGCAGAGAACCACACCAAAGATAAGTTTTCTTTTTATTATCTTTACATCTGACGGCTTGAGGAGTTATTTTACTGTGAATATTATTCTAACAGCCGTGTCTCTTTATTTCCATCGACCTCCTGATAGTCATGTGGGTAACGCGTTCAACTTCGATGAAAGCGGTTCCGGGTTCGATTTCCGGTGGAGGATTTCGTGCGAAATGACCTAAGCTGTCGATGCACTTTTAAAATTGCTACTAAAAAGTAATTTCTATGATTCCGTTTGTGGCATATGAACGTAATTTCGGCTTATTTATTTGAGAGTTAATTTTATTTCTTATTGCCGCGCAATGGAGGGTCAGAGTACTGCCTGTTTAGTCGTCGGGAGGTATGACAGAATGAAATACAAAATTTAGCATCTATACCTGTCATATGATGTAATTAACTTACTCCGTAAGAAACAAAGAAAACTAGTCTTACGTGAGATCTTTGTTTCACCATATGATCACCCGGAAGACATGCCCAAATGGTTTAAATTAAACTTTATTGATCAGTGCAGTTACAAATGTTCTAAGGTCCTCGCCTCCGACTCGAAACGCCCTACGTTCTACACGAAAATCAATTTGCAGTCTCTTCTTTGCAACGCTAAAGATCGTTCCAATCCTTACGATAAACCTGGGATATATAGACATGAAGTAATTATTTTTGTACGGACTGTCTTTTCATAATTTGATAACTTTCATCCGAAGAAATCGATATCATTGAATGCTATTAAACAATCAGCATAAAATAATCAAATACGATTAAATAACATCATATTTTTATGTTTTATCGCTTCCTCATTATCGGTTTTACCTATTTACGTAAGTATGTACATATATTACAATAATTCGATTAATAATTATTTTTAAAAAATATTAAATAATTTCATTCTGTATTGTCATTGCAAGTAGAGGTATTGCGGGGCCTTATATTATTTTAAGTCATTAATTCGCATTTGCTTATTACCATTATTTTCTCTGGTGAAATTTAACTGCAATGAAATAGTCTTATCGCCGCAGGAAAAAAAGTTAACTTTCTTTCATGGACGAATTTAGTAGCTTCTCAAAAGATAAATAAAACTCCATTTCGAAACTCCAGTTCTTTTGGTGTTATCGTCCTTAAATTTGGAAGTAATTGGGACTTTCTGTCTCAATTTAGGAAACTCATCCGGGGAATTGTCCCGTTTTACATCTGAAAAATTCAAAGGTGTAATAAGATAAGGCACGATATTATTAAATTGACTAAAATTATGAAATGACAAAAGTAGGTAAATCTAGAGAAATATAAAATATACGTTAAATAAGAAGGAGTGTAGTATTAGTTTGTTGAATACTTTCGCGCATTTGTGTCGAAACAGCGGATGAGGTTTGAATTGGCATTTCGCGTTGCTGTTGTTTGAAGATACGGAATAGTTCTGTGATTGAAGACTTTTCACGTCTGTTTTAATGCATCTCTGCCCTCCTCAGAAATATCATCCTTAGTGCCTTAGATATAGAGCCATAAAAGACCTTGAACTTCACTGCTGTAACAAGCAAGTACTACGTCAAGAGTTGTGAAAAGTTCCACTTTGATGCAAGCGCCTGCAAACTCGACCTCTTTAGCTGTAATTGCATCTGCGCTTTGTTTTACCTCTCGTCCTCGGCACGTGTAGGATTCGTGCAAAGTGGAGGTGTCTTAATTACTGAGGCGGATTCGTCCTCATTAGGGATTCTATTTTGTAACGCCACGTAACGCTACATGCAAGAGTGACGGATGGATATCCCTCGGATCCCCCCGGGCGCAGTTCCGCACGTGGAGGCCCGGCATAGCTTTCAGCCCAAGTTCCCTTTAAGGCTATCCCTGCCCTCTGGTTAGCGCAAGAAGCGATCGCCAGAGGCGTAAATGGGGCACCTTGGGAGCCTGAACGGTTGTTAACACGTGGCTTTGATGCGGAGGAAGGTCATTACGACTGCAGAGCCGCTGAATTTCTCGTCTCGGGTGCGAACCGCGGTCTTTGAGAGATGAAACTGCCACACACCACAACCCAGTTTAGGTCGGCTATTCTTCGCCACTCTTTAGCACCGCCCTCCGGTTAAGGTGATTGATCGGTTTTGCTCGTTGATTTCGGTAGGTTTGATTTGTGGGTGAGCCTCGAGGTCGTATTTGTGAGTTCCTTTTAAAGGTGTCTTAGATGGTGGTCTCCTGGGAATTAAAGGGTGGCGATGTGGCAGTTCTCCTCTTGGTCAAGAAAGGCCTTTAGGCTGAATTTATCCCTAAGAACCTTGACGATTTTAATCAGTTTAATGGAACCGCGCAGTTTCCTTGGGATAATTTTAAAGCTTCAATGGAGATGCGATACAATAAGAAGCCGTTTGCAGATTTTTGTTTTATCGTTGATAAATTTGCAACAATTTTTACCTGCGTTGTGATTTACAATAATAGTCGCCAGTACCGATAGTATAAATAGTGCTTTGTTTGCGAAAATGTAATCATAGATTTTCTATTCAGCACAAAAACACCTGGAAATATTTTAAAGGTATTAATTTTCCCTCTCGGTGTATCGTCACCGTGTTATTTCAGAATAAATTTGTTCAGTTGAAAATTAATGTCATCCCATCAATCTTTATCCACAGAATTATTCTTTTTTAGAGTGAGTCTCACTAGGCAGAAAATTAGGACCTCGGGGAGATTGCTATACGTAGAAAACATCTAGATAATTACGGCAAAATGACCGAACAGATGAACGCTTTTCATAACATTCAGAAAAATATTACCGAGATGTTATCGTTCGGCATCATTAACACCTCATTTTCATGATTGATTGTAAAGATATTATATGAATTAGGAAGTTTTAATTCTTTATTCTATTTAGTGAATCGATGCGTATCTATTGGATAGTTTAATACGTAAATTAAGAAATTTGTGTGTTTGCTCATCTATGTTCTACACTTACTAATATCTCTTTCTTTTCTTTTGCAGGTGAGTAAAATGGATTTGAGTCTTAAGAACACAACTTCAGGCCCATTGCCGGTAAAGGTATCGTCATACTTGTTTATTGCGTTACATGTCCTTGGTCTTACTCACAGTTTTTACATAAGACTATCTCAAGAGTATAAGGTAAGGGATGAGGGTGTTTTCTTACGAAAAATAATGCGGCTAGGAATATTCTCAAGGGGAAACGTATATTAAAAAACCTGACAGGACCCTGGTCTTCCGCTATCCGGGCGTCTGATCTAGCAATTGAGCAATATTGCCAGAACATTTAAGCAAGTAGTTAGGGAGTTTCTTTTTGGTTCATCTTAGTCAGACGAAACGCTCGCCCTTGCCTACAAAATCTCCCGAACGACATGTGCAAATGTTCTTGCTAGATATTTTGAAGGCTAGAACAACCACCTGGTAAACGGAGGACCCTGGTTCAAGTCAAAATCCAGTCTGACTTTTTTCATTTCCGTTTCTCCAAAGAATGTAATTTGCAGGAATGGCTGGGAAGTTTCCAAAGAGCTGGGATGCGGAAAACATCCGCAAACTTATTTACCGAAAAAGCCGAGAAATGCCAAGGAAATTTTTGCGGCATGGTCAGATAACGGAAGTGAAACAAACTACGATCAAAGTTAAATCCGAAGATCGCCATAATTCGAGTTCAATAGCTTACGTCTTGTATATACCTAAGAACGCTTTTAAGGTATAGAACATTCAGATTATTGAAGTTGAGATAA
Source organism: Ladona fulva (assembly GCA_000376725.2). Classification (NCBI taxonomy): domain Eukaryota; kingdom Metazoa; phylum Arthropoda; class Insecta; order Odonata; family Libellulidae; genus Ladona; species Ladona fulva. The sequence goes on along the minus strand of KZ308484.1, from coordinate 56,580 downwards.
AAAGCTGGCCATTAAAAACGCTCGCTTGCATAAACTCCGAAATGCTATTAGTCCGCTAAAAAGTTCAGCCTGCCACTGCGTACTCAAGTGGAAAGAAGTCTTTGTGGGAAAGAGGATTAAGCGAGACGAGATGCTCCCGCTTTCGTTAAGTTCTAAAAAGGAAGAAGATGTTACCGAATACTCTGAAAAGAGGGATGAAGAAGCATGTGCCTCGGGATATTACGAGTCAATCCGCTTACTTAAAAAGACCAGACGTTCATCTTGATTGCGAACATCTTTTTCCTCCAAAACGCGATGCTCCTCACGTCGAAGGTCTCAAAGGTTATAAAACCGATGCCATCTTGGGTAAATAAATTATTTTGATACGATGCAATGATGGAAACTGCGATGGGCAAATGGATAATCGAACGGAAATATAAATCATTCGCCTTTCGGAAATTTTAAGTACCACGTGTGGAAATGCATTAAGGATTAAAGTAAAGAGGTCCCGGTTCTTCAGATCGATTTTCAATAGCACCGATAATTGGGCTTGAAAGCGAAAATTAAGCATTCACGTCAGTGGGGGATCCAGTGGGACGGGGTCTATGTTCCTCCCGTTCATGAATTCCTAGGGTTCGAGGAGGAGCTTAGGATAAAAATAGTGAGTTTAAATTTATTTGTGTTACCCTAAAACAGGGTCTGCCATACTGTTTTACTCCACGGCATATCGGGGGTTGTGATTTTTTTGCACACCAACGAAATTTCACACCAACGAATTTTAGCTTTCTTTATCATAAATCTATTTTTAAGTCGAATCAAAATCATTGTAAAATGCACATCAACAAAATTTCCACATCGCGTTGTTACTGGGAATGTCTCCCCTTCACGCTGATGATGCATGATTAAAAATTTAAGCGAACGAAAAAACAGGTATCCGAAAATTGTCAACTCAACCTACGAGTAATATTTAATATATGTATCTTTTTTATTCGGATATCAATATTAATACAATATTGTTTAAATTCGAAAGCACCGATAGTTATGTTCTAGAAGTAGGTCTAGAACTTCTTCACATTTGCGGTAACACCCGGCGGAGAAAATTTCGCAAAAATACTTCGCAAACACTCAAAGTTTCACAACAATATAATTATACAATGTAATAACCATATTTTAACTATACATTTTTCGTGGCACAGTTTGTAACACAATGCTCTAGAAAAAACCATCTCTTTCTAGGAATTAGGACAACGAAATGCTATTTTAATGATTAGTGGTTGGTAATAGAGGCCGCGAGAGCTTTGTTACTTTTAGTTTGTTAAGATTGTCACGCAGAAAAATTGTTTTAACTCGCTTCCCTCCTTGGAAGTTTTTAACTCTAAAAATTAGTCTACTATCGACTTAAAACATCAAAAAGGGGTCAACTAAATGAGAATCTGATAATTTAAAGAAAAGTTTCCTATTATTAAATTTCGCATCGTTGTTAAAGTCGGTTAAATTACCCGATCGGCTTCATCTCCCATATTTTCCGTTAAGTATGGTAGAGTCCAGTTTATTTTTACACAGTAGATATGTTCGATACGAAACCTCAAATTTCATTTCAGGAAAAAATAATTCAAATTGAAAAATGCTGTGTGTACATCCCCTGCCGCACGCCGAAAGGTGGCTTGCAGGGTATTTATGTAGATGTAGATGAAAAATGAGCTGTACGTTCTTTAGTTTTCTTTAGTTAGGACCGAACGGACGAATAAAGCTCTAATTAAAACGGTAGAAATTTATTTATTCACGAAAGTAAGAAGTTCGAGATCGTTTTAAAGTTTTATTTGTCAATAGAAGTAACGGTACTGTGTAAGTTCGCATCCAGGATATATCTATTGGGGAACCGACATCGGGGGTCGAGACAGTTGGGAATCGAAAATATGCCTACCTTACAGGGGCCGATATAGTCATGCACTCTACATCTTATACATCTAGAGATGTAAAAATAATTCAAACTAGTTAACTTGATAGGGAACGAGGAGACTTATACGGATATGTGGCAAAATGATCTATCTCTCCGAGATTGGGGAACCAGATTGTGACATATTTCTTGAAGAATATAACCTTCTTAGGGGGTTTTTAACCCTGAAACCCCCCTTCGCTGCGCCGCTGGTACTGTGAGAAAATGGCAACAAGAATTATTTGACGCTTTCACTGGGTTGTTTTGAAAATGTAATCGGTGACCCAACGTTGGGATGATTATTAACTGTCGAATACACCTAGATTTAATTTGATAATTACGAGTACGCATAAAACAGGCCATATGGTTTGAAAAACACGTTAAAAATGTATTGGTATTAAAAGAGAGCTAAGCACATATGAAAATGTAAATCTCTCTTCAGTGACATCCAAGCTATTGAAATATTTCTGACTCTGACTCTGACCAGTCACGGTCGAGCGAATATCCTTCAGTGATCGATTGGCTGATCGCTATCGACCTTCTTCGTCCAGGACCAATCAAAGGGAAGATATTTTGCTACTCGTGTCAGCTGTCATATATTTACCTTGAGCTTTGAAAATACATGGAGCGAGTCAGGCATGGCTACTTTTCACCGGTACTCCTTTATTACGTCAATAAGCACCGACCTATGTTCTTATCTCACTCTAGCCGTGGTGTCTCAATGCAAGGATTGCTCAAATGCTTAAATTGTGAATCCCAACATCTAAGCAAACACTCAGCGTCAATGTTTATCCATCACAACTAAGAAGGTGCCCCAAAGAGGATTTGATTAGCATGCAGCTGTATTCACCTGTCTTAAAAGAGTTCATAGACTTCCAAAATATATATATATTCAATTTTTATCAAACCTCCTGCATCGGAATCCGAATAACTTTGACTTACGTAAGTACGCGCTATAGCATCGATTCCATTGGTTCCTTTTAAGAAACAATAATAATTATAGTGGTTGTAAGTAAATTTTTATGGTTTCCACCAGGTTAATAAATTGTATTACAACAACATTATTTGTTATTTTCTGAGTGATACACACGACTTATCTAGGAAATATTATAATGTGAAATTAAAGATTGGCAAACATTTCGAGGAAAGAATCACGGATAATTTAAGACGAGAAATTAATAATATACAGTGGTTTAATCGGAGTAACGGAATCAAAGATTTCCTGATACCAATAAACATCATTATGTTTTGGAATATATATTTTCTAGAGATTTGATCTGAGGCTTTCTTAATTTGCAAATATATTTGCGAGTTTTATTCACACTTCCGGAGACTGTTGCTGTTAAGATAATGATAATCATAAGAAATGTGAACTACCTACTCATAATGAACAATCACAATGTCAGCATACGGAATATGCGTAATTTATTGTTACCGATGTTTTGTGACCAATGTAAGCTGGGGAACGAAGTCGTAAAAGGATGGTTTGCTAAAAAATACGAAATAATTTTTACCCGCAAATCAGGAAATGTATGGTTTTGGTATTCAATGTGAAGGGGCTGCAAATTTTGTTCGCATCCGTGCGGCAGATATGCAATGAGGAGGATTCCCTATCTTCATATATTTAAGGCTGCGGAAATAGTGAAAGATTGATTTTTCCTATTCCGTAAAGACAAACTTTTACGGAACAATTATCTTGTAAAGGAGTTAGGTGGAGAGCATGCTGAAGTACCAATCTGCCGATTGGTTCAGGAACAGTAGGGGTTTCGCCGAAGTTGTATGTGCCTTGTCGATGCTTTGAAATATCGGCACCTGAAGTCGCCTCGGGTTTTCCTTGCCAGAAATTCGTCGGCATTTTCAAAGAGAGAATGATGAGAAATTCTCTGCTTGGAGGCTGAGTGGGCCTTGGGAGATGTAGAAAGACCCAAGTGGTCTGTAAAGGGAGAAGAAAAGGAGAGAGAACGATATCGATCCTTAGACTTGCCTCGTGCAACTATCGGATCGGCCTTTATCACTCCAATCAGCCTTTCAGCCTAATGGGAGAACACGACCCCATTTAATCCTCCAAATGGAATAGGCCCAATTTTCCCTTTGTTTGTCCCTTTGATAGGTTCTTTTGATTGGAAACATCACGCGTATTTGGAGGATTCCAAAGTACCATTTTCTCGTTACTTGCGCTCCTGTCATATTACTCTCCTTCGGCTTTTAAGTAATTGGTATATCTTTAAAATCACCGTGTCTATGTTCAGCTGAAGCGTTCTGCTTACGTAGAAGATTTCACGTCATCCTTTGTCGGATTGTTAGTGCTCCATCGGTCGGATTTCGTCGCTCTCATATTCACATTTGGGATTGCACGCAGAGGAAATAGAATGCCTTTTAGGTCGAATATTTCTCGCTATTTTATGCGTAAATTATCTCTCTTGAACGATAAAGCAGCTGCCGCTGTGGAAGATATTTTCCTTGGGACTGATCAAGTAAAACATCGCAATTTTCGTCACATTTGAAAATTTTAGTTACAATTATTCAACAAATTCGACTAAAAACAATAGAGTTGTTTGATCTTCCTCCTAAAATCTCGAAAATTCACCGAATCGTTAACGCCTCGTCTGCACTGAGTGTAGGACAGAAATTGAATTACATTGGCCAAGTCTCCGACCGCTTGCAATAGTCAGTCTTGTGATTTAAACGTGGAGTTTGACCTTTAATTCATTCGCGGGAGAAACAAACCAACGTTTTGTGAATCTAAAACCTCCCACGCTTTCTCTCTTCGAGTTCGAAGTGCACTTGCGTTATTCCGTTGTACGTTCCAAATTCATTCATCGAGGAAGTGCAGCGCAAGGCGGTACGATTTGTTAAAAAGTCTTTCGATAGAAAAGCAAGCATTGCGCAAATGCTCACAGACGCAGGTTGGGAATCCTTGAAAGAAAGGAGATTAGAAGTTAGACTGCGATTGTTAGATAAATTAAGAGGAAATACATTTTCGGAAGATGTAATTGGTATTATGCGACCCCCCTGCTACATCGGCCAGTCCGACAATGAACGCAAAATAAGAGGATTAGATGCGAGGACAAGTTGTTCTAGGGACTCATTCTTTCCGCGAACGATACGCGATAACAATAAGCTAAAGAGGTAACTTGGAAGTTTATAACCTTCTTAGGGGGGTTTTAACCCTGAAACTTGCAGGGAATTCATGTGGATGTAGATGTAGATATTTGCGTAATATGTGAGAATGAAAGTGAGTTCATTATATTGCAACAAAGAAACTCCTTGTTACATCAAAGTAGTAACAAAATAGAAATGTCATTTGCCTTTTGGTACAGGATGTAGGAAAACGTATTTTTCGTTAGCTTTTGTCAATCTCGTTCATCACCGTGATAAATGAAAATGAGATAGGAATGGTGCAGAGTGATTGTATTCACTTGGGTTTCTCCTTATTGAATGTCATAAGATGTCATTCGTAGGTTCATTGAGCTGCACCAACAATAAATGGTTCCAATGTTAGCAAACTGGCTCATTGAATGGCAAACAGGACAACATGGAAACAAAAGAATTTAAATAAGAACTGGAAAGGTTTTGGTAGCTAATGGTGCATGGATTGAGGTCCAGCTAGCCTTCAAACTTATTACCTTACTGACAGACCTTGTATATGTGATTTTCTACTCTCTCTTAATCTTTCTTTCTCTAATAAAACATCCATCTGAGTACAGTACCATCTTTTTCCTGCGGATTAATGCAACGAACTGGTTATCCAGGACTTAATTTTCATTCAGGTGAGGTTAGTTAGAAAATAGCCAAGGTTTGTGGCAGAATTCGGAAAAAAAGGAAGAATCGCCAAAGGCGCAGCTTTCCCCTCCTGAAATTTGCCCTTGATATAGCGAGTGAACCAAAATTCCGCCATCAGGACTCCAAATAAAAGGGAAAAGGGCAGGACTTATTCCTGTAAACACGTGGTGGTTATTAGCGGCGGGGCATACACCCGGAGCATTTGACCACGGTCCCTTTATCGAACGAGGCGAATCATCTGTAGAGCGGGTGCAGTATGGGCAGGATGAGGGGAGGCGTTGTAGGGGAGTTGTAGTCTTCCCGCGGAGGTGGGGAAGGAATGTAGGACGCCACGTGCTAGTCCTGTGACCTACTTTAAAAGGGTTCCGCAAATACGTGGGGGAGTGTTTCCCCGCGAGATAGGACGGGGTTCGGATGCGGGCAAGGAGCCGACAAAAAAGGGATTCCCTCATACTCCACCCCTTTATTCATAAGGGGATCATATTTTATAGGTGAAAATAAAGGGCAAGTTCGAAATGAGGTCTTAATAATAATGATGATGATTATAACAACAACATTTATTATTATTATTATTTATTTTTCACCATCTTCGAGGTATTTAAATGGATGTTGACTGCTCTCTTATCTTATTGATGTCATTTTATCTTCGCTATTATTTTTCGTTTATTTTGGTCTTAATTTCTTATTGTAATTTCAACACTTCCGTTTGTTTTCTCTTGTCATGTGAGCCTTGAGCTGCATTAATTTGTAATTTTATTTCTGATATGTGTAATTCTAATACGTTCATATTCATCCTGTCGACAGTCTGGTAGGCCGTTAATGTTGTATGTAGGTATGAAATAAAAAAATTATTATCATCAATATTATTATTATTACATACTATAAAGAATTATAATTAGTATGTTACAATTAGCAAATAATTAAGATTAACTATCAAATTCAAATGAAATTGGTGCAATTTGATTTACCATTTAATTCATTATAGCATTATAAAAAAATCATAATTTCCAATCAGTCATTTTAAAATTTTTATGAATGTAATTTGACATATAAATAATCATATTAGTAATACATTTTAGGAGAAAAAATATTTTTATCTGTTTATTTTACGAGGAAACGTAAATCCAAAGAAAGGTCCACCTGAGCCACAACAAGATTCGCCACTAAATGTATGTGGGAAAAATAAACCGAAGAAAATAGCCTAAAAAAGAAATTATACTATAATTGAATCGACAGTTGTTCAAAGGGAGCAATTAAATTATTTTTATCTCCTTTACTATAGGTTATAATAATAATACCTCTATAATTTGGCGAGATTAAGACTCCTTTCCCATTCAACCCATTATATATGTAGTATCTTATATCCAATTAAAGGAGATAAAAAAATTAAATTGGTTCCTTATAACAGCTCTCGGTGCAACTACAGTATCAATTCTTCCGGGACTATATTCTTTGGTTTATCAGTAGTCGTATTTATCACAAAAGTAGCAAATATGGGAACGTCGAAAAAGGAAGAGAGAAATCCAGAAATAAGCGGATGAGAGATAGAGGGAACATTGAATTTTATTTCTCAACTTATTTTGGGATTAAGTTTAGAGTAGCTTCCTTCAAAATAACCCCTGGGAAATGACATTGTATGCGACAAGTCTGTCTTACGTAGAATTGTAAAGAAATCTCAATGTTGTTGTATTTAGGCTAAAATTGGTTTACCAAGTGATTCCTTTTTCTTTGACGTATTCGGCCCAAAATCTTTTTTGAGCCCTCCACAACTTTAACGGTACCATTTTTATTTCTACCTTTCTTTCTCGATAACCATCCCCTGGCTCGTTGCCTATTTGTAGTCTTTACTCATAAATAAATATTAAACTTTTCTTTTCGGTGTAGTTGGAGAGGTCACTTGAATTAGAGGAAATACCAGGGCAATATCGGGACTTCGGGACTCCCTAACAGTTGTGAGACGCTTAATCGGAATCGAAAACATTCCGATATCGGAACTCTCAGGGGAATCGGAATTTAATTTTTATCTTAATTTCCGATTCCAAAAACTATTCTTCGAAATTTTTTATAAATAATG
>KZ308484.1:2274-48556 GCA_000376725.2 Ladona fulva | reverse complement strand
TATAAATTAATAATTAATTAATTAATATGGCGAATTTTACTTATTGCAATCATTACTAATCGTAATCGGGAATTTTATGGGAATCTGAAGTTTAGAGTATTATGGGAATTTAATCGGTAAAAATGTTGGTGTCGGGTTGATTTTGTCCGAAGAATCCATCCGAAACGAGTGATTTTTCCCTTCTGAAACTGCGGATCTTCCAACGTCTCGAAAGTGCAATAAATAATGGAGATTCGCTCTGCGGTCGACCTCCGGGAAGAAATTACCTTCGGCGTGAATCACGATCTCGAATAAAAAGAGTCGGCAATGGGATTTTAAAGGTGCCTTTAATGCTCCGGGCGTCGTAATTGATGAAATATTTTTCCCTCCCTCGTCAGTCCGGATTACCCTCGAGGCCGCTAAGCTTCCCCAACTGCTCCGAAATATCAATGTGGTAAGTGGGCGGTTTGATGAATTATCGACGGGCACTGAAGTGTGATCCATTTCGAGATTTCATCGGCGATGAGTTATGACTGGATTCGCTGATTTTTTGATTCCTGAGAGGCAAGCTGTAGCAATGGACCATCCCGGAGCGCATGCGCGTTGAGGAATCGATGTCCGTGACTCCAATTTCGTGAAAGGGGACTTTTCCATTGCGGTAGTTAGCTTAGTTTTCCTCTTACACGAATTACACGACACTGACTGTTTCGGCTTTAAACATGGCTTTAATACTCGCTACTTCTTTATATTATATTAACATATTTATTTCACTTCAGAAAATACATTCTCACATACTTGTCAGAATAACACATATAAATACAGAAAACAAAAACACGTGAAATTTGGCCCATTGAAGAAATTCTTTTGTTGGGGTTGCAATCGTTTGGATAAAAAAGGGACGCGTGTTAGGGTAGATATCAAAAAAGATTATTATAAAATACACCTATAGTGTATTTAAAGTGAGGAATAAAATAGAAATGATACAAATAAAAGAAAAAAGAATAGAATTACTTTAAATAAACTTGTATATCATTTTGTAAAAAAAGTCATTGTTTCAATTTACAATTGAAAGCCCTTTTACTGGGCAAAGAAGAGATATTTTCAGCTTTACTAACTTTATGCATTTTATATCTTCGTCGTTTTATATTTCTGTTTTTATGATAATTGCGGACTGGTCTCTGCAGTAATAATATCTTCTTCGTCTCCCTTCTCATCTTTTCCTTGACCACTCGATGTAGAGATTGTCTAGAACGTTATACTTCTCATTCTACTTTAATCTCATAATTTTTATCATCAATAACGGACTGATCTCCCTTTAAAATTTATCTCCTAAATTCTCTCATGAGAATTAAATTGGAGTTGTATAATTCATTCACTGATTTCGTTAGTAATAATAAGCCTAGTGGACGAATAAATTTTATCTCGTAATCTCGTTATTATACGAAATTNTATATATAAAATATACTCGTACTTCGGATTTCGTTGACATTTAAAAATTTAATAAAGTTTTCAGTTTTTCTTGATAGTGTTATTAATTTATAACCTCGTTACCTAGAATTACGAATTGAGGGAATGTGCTGGACAGAGCTGCGCCCAGTTTATAGGTGCAAACATAATTTTCTGCTCTTTAAAATTAAATACCAAAACCGTAAGTTTCCTTGCAAGAAAAAGTTATTTTGTAAGATTTTGAAAAACTAGTGTTTTATGACTTGGCTCCCCAGTTTACATTGTTTACAAAACATCAGTAACTATTAGTTATGCACATTCCGTATCCTGGCGTAGTGAATGGTCATTACAGTTCAATAGTTCACATTATTTCTGATTATCATTACCTTAGCAGCAATAGTCTACGGGAGGGTCAGTAAAACACGCAAAATTATTTGCAAATTAGGAAAGACTTCGATCAAATCTCTAGTGAAGATATATACTAAAATCTCAGGAGGATTTATTCTTGGTACTAGAAAATATTTCATTGATTCTAATTCTTCGATTAAATCCACCGCACAAATATTCCTTTCTCGTCTTGAGTCATCCGTGATTCTTTCCTATGAATGTTCGTCAATCTTACACAACAATCTTTCATTGATAAGTCGTGTATATCACAGAGAAAACAACAAGTAATGTTCTTGTAAAAATAATAATAGTTGGCTGCACTTCTGATTCCGCCCTCTGGATGCCGCCGCCCGGGTGTAATGCAACCCTTGCACCCACAGGAGGGCGCGGCTCTGGTGCTGGACAATTATTACTTAGAACTGTATATCTGCATTATCTCATCTTCTTTTCTGCTTTTTTCTATTAGAACTAATGACGAAATACATCTCTCATATGACAGATGATAGGGTATGCACAAAATTTATCGGAAAATGCTGAGAGATACTGTATATGTTGCCTTAAAGGGATAATGGAATATCGTATAATATGGTGAATAAGTACAGATCGTTCCCATCAAACACCAAGAGGAAATGGGGAATGAAAAAAAAAAGCTGTAAATAATTAGTTTTAGTTATACCTTCATTATCTAGTTTAGTTTAGGTTAGGTTAGGTTAGATTACTTCAAATATAAGAGCCTATCTCCACTACTTCCTAAAATAATAAACAAAAAAAAAACAATTTTTGTGGATAATTTTTGCAGTGAGCGGAACTGACATATTAACTGTACCGAACGTATTTTGACACGTGGAAAAATGAGGCTTCTTAAAGTGGAAATCACACTGAGTACAAGTTTATACCACTGTCAGGAATTTTTATCTGTGTCCAAGTTGTGTTAATTTCAAAATAGAAGAATGGAGAAAGGGAACAAAGAGTGAATGAAGGTAAAGAAGGAAATTGTAGAAATAAAAATTAAACTATTATTTTCACCGCTATATTTAAACGAATGGTTTCGGCACAATTGGCCATTACCAGGACCTGATTTTGTTACGTAATTTTAATATATTATGCGTAATTTTTATTTTTACATTCTCTTTTCATGAATTTCTTCTCTGTAAAGCCTTCCACAACTTATCTTACTTGCAGATAAGGAATTTTAAAGATGAGCAATGCGATTTTATTTATTTGGTAACGTTTTGAATTTTAATATATTGTTTTTATTTATAAATTTTTATCAGTCAATTTATATTGTTTTTCTTCATTATTCAATATTCCTAGACTATCGGAATAGACAAGAAATTAAATATTCAGCATGCAGGAAATAATCTTCTACTCGAATAAATATTCATTAAATGTAATTATTATCTTCTAAGGCTTTGAAACCCAGAGACCTCCCAAGTAGTACGTTTTTCGCAGAATTTGATTCTCAGTAAAGGCCATTTTGTGTATGTATGTAAGGGTTTCAGGCATCTTAGCCGTTTGAAAATGATTTTTCGTAATTTGAGCTGTATATAGTGATTAAATTTCGGAAAATTATTTCGGAATCCTTAATAAAAAAACTAGTTTGAAAAACCATGTCCCAAAAATTAGTAATCTATTTTCGCGAAAGTGAAAATAAAATTGTTTCAGAAAGTCTTCACGGGAGACTAACCGGATTGTTTCTTGGTGTAGAACCAACGTTTCGGCCACTTTCACCGTGGCCATCTTCAGGGTGTATCCCTCAGCGGTAAACAAACCATTCACCGGGAAAGCACCAAATCTTTCATGAAAATAAAATGTCGGCATCCACAGAAAGTTGTAATGAAACGCTACACGTTTAGGCTTATTGCTGTTGCCATCACGTGTAGAAACGTTGTAAGCCTTAAATAGAAATTGCTATTTAATTGTATGTCTTCGAAAATTAATTAAATCCATTTCTTTTGAAGTTCCACGAATTGAAGTTTTCGACTTGGATTCAAACAACTTGTAAGTCTCATCGTCAACATCATAGGGCTCAAAGTAGACGGATCAAGAAAACTAATAAATGCTAAAAGTTTTAATTTATGAAAGAGTGATATAGCCCAGTGATGTTTATTAATAACTACCATATTAGTAATAATATTATCTATATAAAAACGAAGAAAAAATCAGATTTACTTTCCACAGAATTAGTTTTTAAAAACGAAATTCCACCAGATTTCACTTAGTACTTTTAATTTAAGTAATATCTATATCGTCATTATCAGGTGGGTCATAGCATCACCTGAAGATAATGCATAGAAACTCGGGTTGTGGGTATCCTGTTGCTGGTTTTTTTGCATAAATTAAAGTTGTTTTATTCACTAGTTTTCTTAATTCAGTTATACGAGCATATCACCAAGTGAAGGCCGAAACCACCGACGTTATCTCGAAGTATTGTGAGATAGATTTCATTTAGTGTTACCGAGGAAGGTGAGAGCTTTCGCTTTGAAAGGGTGCGACAGGAGTGTCCGATATACTAATTTATTAGAGCTGAATGTGGTTTGGGAAAGAGAGAGGAGAATATTTTGAGCTAATAAAATGTATACGTTTGATAGAGGTTGACGTTTTATTTCCAATAGCTATGGGGTCGTTCAGATAGTGCCAAGTCATATCTTTTCACGAAGTTTCCGTGACCCGTGTTGGATCCGAACCCCAAAGAGCATTGATATATAGGCCCTGCTGTCCTCCCCGTGAACGACGTGGGCGAGGCTAAGTGACGAGTGGCGTTTTGACGTGAATCTTTGCCCAAATATCTCAAACTTGTTCGGAGACGGCGGGAATGAATTCTTTGTACGGGCTGCGACCGAGGTGTTCTTTTTATATCATACGGTTGTAAGCAGGACGTTACTTTTTTTTGCTGAGACCCCGGTAGCCAAGGAACGAGTTTACATCGAGATCTTTTCGTGATAGTGATTTTTTAAAAAGTAAGGGAAATCGGTGACAAATATTCCACTCGCTCTTATAGACTTGGGGTGGTTTTTATTACCTTTTGAGACGAGAGCTTCACTTTTTCATTGGAGTTTTAACTTTATTTTTTTCCCCTTTTATGACGAGTGTATGTGCCTGGAGCTTATCAAGTATGACCCTCATTAGCTTAAATTCAAATTATTTTTTAATTTTAATGTCTATTACTATGTAAGTTCCCTGCAAGCCGACATTCGACGTGTAGCAGGGGATGAGTGCACCATGACTCTATTTCCCTAATCGGTTACTTTCGCATATCATTCGCGGAGAAAATGAGTTCTTCAATCGATTCGTTCTAGCATCTATTTCCCTCATCTTTCTCCCAGTATCGGAACGACCTATGTAACATGGTGGACGCATTATATCGGCTACATCATCTCTGAACGTGCTTTCTCTAAATATATCCAATAAATTTATCCTTTGATGAAATCTTCCAACTTTGAAATATTCCCATCTTGCATCCTGAAGAATCTGAGCAACGCTCACTGATTTAACGTAGCAATTCTTTACAAAACGTATCGACTTTCGCTGTACCTCTTCTAATTCCTGAATAGAACATATATCGGCAGGGTCCCTTACACTTGACGCAAACTCAAGGTGAGGCCTAACTAACGCGAATTTCATCGCCCGCGGACCTTTCTTTCGCTCCGATGGTCTATAATATTAATGGTGGTTATGTCAACGTTTAGAATCGATTTTTGCAGCTTTCTAAGTCAACCTGTCTCCTGCCAATCGCTTCATTACGTCATAACGCCGAACGTAAATACTTACGTCGTCGTGTCTCTCGTAGTTCAAACTAGGTGTTTATTATCCTACATTATTCTACCCTTGTTACATTTCCTGCAACTGCTATTCTCAGGAGACTATGGCGCTTAATTATAAGCCTATTAAATGTTCTTCTCTTTTCGCCAAATTTTTACGTTTACCTGTCTTTTCATCTGACATCGGATCTCTTCAATAGTTACTCTGTTTGATAGAGATCTCCTCTGGTGACCATGTTCAAAAGTACCTATATTCGCGTAATTGAAAATATCTATATTATATGGCTTGTATGAGGTAGGAAGGTTTAGAAAGCCAAGACAATCATATCCAGTTCCTTACCACTTGCTCAGTTCTTAACCTGAAGTTCTAATTAATAATATTCGTTTTTTATTTTTTCTGACGTAATTTCTGTGTATTTTTATACGATTTACGTGTTTCTTTTTCTTTTCTTATGATGTTTTCGCTTTTTGCTGTTTTAATGCGTAACCTGCTATTGTAGCTGTTTTATTATCTTCTTATTAGAAGTACTTTAGATGTAGGAAAATATTGATTTTAATTTTGATAGAACGTCAATCATAAATCGAATAAAATAGCTTCCTTGATTACTTGAGAATTCAAAAACTACTGCAACCTATTTTTATATAGTTTCAAATTCACGCTTTTAAAATACATGTCGATTTATCTACTAAAATATACTGCGAAGGTTTCCGCGGCGCTGGTTACTTGGGTTCCGTAAGTTCTTCCGGGCTTCACCGCGATGTATTCTTTCCATCTTGACGACAGTTTCGCCAGCTATCCTGCAGGCGTCTTCAGGTCGAAGTGTCTTTTCACACTTCGAAAATACTAAAATATACGTTTAAAAAACGAAAGTTGTTTTGCTTAAATCTTTGAAGATCCTTCCAGAATGTTTTTGCATGTTTTTGTTGAAAATCGTGATCTCCTCTTCGAAATTTGTTATTTTGTGGCGCCACCTGTATCACCTTAAAACACGTTAGGCGATTGACCACATTTCAGCTTTCGATACAAGTCACGATTCAGGCTACAGAGTTGAGGTTGCCTGAAGTTAAAGCATGTACTTAAGCCATCATTTGCACAAAGTTGCTTCAATTTTATGTAATAAATTGAGACGCGTTTCCTCTCCCTTTCCTTGGGACCCCATTCCATATCTACGCCCCAATTTCGATTTATGGCCTTGACTGTGATTAATGATTTTCTCATATTCACAAGAGAAATTGAGTCAACCTTTTTATTTCTCCACTCCAATTGGAAAATAACCTGGGTAATTGAGTTCTGCTGGAGTTGAAGAAATAGGAAAGAATTGTTGAAGATAAGTTTTAATGACTTGATTGGACATTTAACTTGGAATTTTAACCCTCTGGCAATGGTTCATCAGACATGCGAAGCAAATATGGTTTAAAATTTGATCCCCGATGAGCGATATAACCTCATATCAAATATTTATACGGGAGTACATACTCCGACTTAAAAACCGCTCCTCATACGAACTTTTCCTCGCACTTCTACTATATTCTACTCGGTTACTCGGTCTACTCGGTTTCGGGGCGCAAACTTTTTGAGTTACGAACTTTGAATCGGAACGAATTAAATTCGTTAGTCGAAGTACCACCGTACGCACAAATTAAAAAGACAAAACGTATGATTGATGCAAAGACTTCACGCATTTTCTTCACTAAATGTTATTATGTCTACCGGTTTCGGATTAGACGGTCATTCTCAGATCCGGCGATTGCTGTTTATCAAAAAACCGAAAAATATGAAGGACCAAACGTTTTTTGTCAAAAATTTTGTCAGTTCACAAAACTGTCTTCTCTGATTGATTAAGGAAGATATATTTATTTTTTAAACATTCCATTATTTATGTTATATATAAATAGAAAGTACCTCTCACTTTTATTAGCCTCCGTAGGATGTATTGGATACCCCATCTGATGTGTTTTGCTTTCTTAATTATTAATGAACCAGTGTGTGCGCTGTCAAAGTATGGTTCATAGGGTTATTATTCCGTAATTTAATGAACTTATTACACTTAAAGTAATTTGGTTCATTGAGGAAGGCGAAGGCAAATTACCGCATTCCTCATCTTGCCCTGTAAGTCTCATTTCCTCTCCAGTAATTCCCGTTGCCAACGGCGGACAGCTTCTCCTAATCCGGAGTAGTGCTGATCATCGTAAAGACAGGGACAATAATCTTAACAAACACATGTTCAGCGGCAAATTTTTTCATAGGGCTTCTAGAGTATCGATCGATGAATGAACTATAAATATTATATTTTTCGATAAAATTTTCCGTAATTATTCGCCGTGGTACATATATGAATTCGTTTAAATCAATTAGGTATAATTTCCTCTCTTTTGGCTCTTACCAATCACGCTGGACCTCCCCAGCTTGTACGCTTCTGCACGTATTGGAGATCTTTCGACCTGTTACGGAGTGATAACGATCGTGTCTACAAATACAATCTCTTTTCCATCAACATCTGCACTTATGACGGTCTATTTTAATTTACAGGTTAATAATCATGTCGGCATGAGCACCCTTTCCACCACAGTTATAATCAAAAAGAACAAAATCGGATTTAATAAGGACGAAAAATATTATTTTTGCTATGCAAAATTTGCAAATTTTTTATTTTGCAATGCTTTCGCATTCCACAGCGCAAAAATATAATTTCGATGAACCTTATTTGGCGCGGAAAAGGTTATCTTTCGGTTCGGTCAGGAGCCCATCTCGGACGCATCTGCCAGTACGTTATTGAATATTAATGAGAAAATGATAAGCAATTATAAATCGCGCTTTAGGTATCGACCTTATCGGGGAATAAAATACCCGCGCGTAAATTTGACACTTCATCAATCAACGAAAGGGAAAGGTTATTTTATGTTGCGTCATTGCATTTGAGTCGCGATGTATTTGGGGCAACGTGAGCATCAGTCGATTGTTCACGACGGCCATGACCTCAAAACTACATACATATCATGAGCGTTATGAAAGCAAGTAAACTGAAGTAGGGTACTCAAGGATGATCCTACTGTAATTGTCATGTCAAAGTAAACGATCTTAGAGAAAGGCGGTACTTTTTATCCATAATTGCCACGAGATATCAGGAAGCGTTACCCAGATGTTTCAGAAAGTAGCATGGCAAATTTTAGAAGAAAGAGGGGTTGAGCAAAGATTTAATTTGCTCAGAAAATTTAAAGTGGTCGATATAGACCCCCCAAGGGTCGATATGAAATTCTTAAGGGTCGGCTGCTGCCCTGGTGTCGACTAAGGGTCAACTGGAAAAATTATCAGAATTAATAATACACTTAATATTTATTTATCACTAAAAGTATTGTGTTTCTCCATTAGTGAAGCATAAAATAGTGCTAGNATGAGGTGATGAATTAACCGTAGCCTGCTGTGCGTACGCTGATTTATAATTAGCGAATTACGGATTGCTTCACTGCTATATAATCGCAGTCGCAGCTTCCGAGAGGCGGCGGAGTCATATAGAGGCGAAATTCGCCTCGTCATGGAGAAGTTCCTGGGCCAACCCTTAGGCGGGTCCTCATTATTTTTTTCTGGCTGGCACAAGGTATAATTCGGAGAAATTAGAAGCTTTTAAGAGCTCTGTTATTTAACCAGTCAGTCGCGTTCAAAGCGTAAAGCTTGCCCCTGCGGGACGTCATAAATATTTACAGGTTGAACTGTCACTTATAATCAGATGCTGCTTAAGAGAACGGGCTTTTAACCTTTCATCCACGAAGAGCTCCCAGTCAAAATAGCAACGTCTTTTGTTCATTTCCGCGCATTGTCAGATCTAGCTCGGTTCGATGAATTCACTCCCAAAACGTTTCCGTTTTCAGAACAATAGGATATAATTGGCAGCCTTGAACGGTGCCAATTTAGATTTGATCTAGTTAGCTGTGGTTTTATTTTGGTTTTTCTTTGTTCAGACTCCCTAGAAATAGCGTTTTTGACTTCTCGGCTACAAATTGCTACGTTTTTCTTGATATTTCAGATTAGGTGTCGCGGTAACCTCCCGTAATGATTTCAAGATTGGCATTACTTCATTCTTGGTCTAGCTTTGTTTAGAATAAATAATGGAACTCCTCGACCTCGTTCTCTCTACTCCACTAAAAACCCAGACTTTCATTTCACCAGCCTGTTCGTTTCAAAATGTTTAATTATTTTAAAAAAGAGAAACTACCTGATCGAATGCTTGGAACGAACTTTTCTTAACTGCTAACTACAATGTCAGTGTGATTACTAATGTCATTTAGGTATACTAAAAATTTAGTAATCTAATTATTAAATAAATTAGATTCTTACTATACTATTCCATTTAATAGATAACTACTAATCTAATCTGCATTTCTAGTGTTATCATCCCCGTGCGGCATCCGCCGTGAAATTTCCTTATATTCCTAAATCATTCCGTTCGCGGAAATTAATTCTTAATTCACTCTGCTTCGTATGTATCTCTATTGTTTAGCGGTTGCTATCACACCGGAAAAAAAGTTTGCCCATCTTCTCTGCGTTACGCCTTTGATTTCATCTTGCTGTCGGATTCCTCTTAATTTTTGAAGATTCATGTTCAGATTCCGTTTAGTTTTGGCAACTTATTATGTGTCTCGCAATCTTTAATAGGGAGATCTATATTTACTAAGCGGATTGTTCTTCGAAATACCGGGTTTTTTCGGTCCCATGAGCTCATATCTTTGCAAATCTCGCGTTCCAGAGAACAGTCTCTTCTCGGACGTGGCATACCTATAACGCGAAAAAGGAAAAATTTCAGAGGAAACGCGTATGTTATTTATCCAAATGTTCTATTCTCCTTTTTCGAGGTTGCCCAAATGTTTTGGAAGTAGTGGAGATGGATAAGCATCTTCCGCCGGCCGTGGTTAAGATACCATGCCCTAAATTTTCGTTCTCAGTCGGTGAAGAAAGGGAATTTTTTGCCGGAAGAGAGAAAATGTCATTCATAATCTACCGATAAAATGATTATTATTAGAATTATTGATTTCTTAGTGTTTTACAATCGAAACAGTAATGTCCTGAGAATATCGCGTAAATGTAAGTATGTTCATAAAATTACGAGAACGGCTTGAAAATTTATGCGTGAAATTGAACGGGATAGTTGAAAACAAATAATGTGAAAAGTACCGAAATCTGATCACACTAATAATGGGACGATACCAAAATTTTTACTGAATCGTATATAATTCCCGATTCCTGCAGTGACTCAAATTCTTGACTTTTTTTGACTGTTCGTTTGGAAAAAAATACTTGATGAACAAAGTATATTTATTAATAAAAAATTTGTAGAATAGTTAATATAAAAACGTAAAATAGAATATCCTTTTTATTGTAAAACTTGGGTAAAATTTTAAACACTTGATGGAACAATTTCTTTATTTTAACCAGCTAGCTGTCATATTTTAGTCCTATAATTCAGAACAAGAGTTTGAGTTAATTTTATCTTTGTGTTACCTTATTTTAATTTCAGTCATTAAATTGATATCAAATCAGTTACTTAAGAATGCCTAGAACGAGAGTTAAAATAATTTTTTGGAACTGAAACGAATTACAAGTAACGAATTTTATGGAAAGTTCAAGAATTGGGAAGAAGTTCAGATTCCATTTTTTACTCAAGAATAAGGAAAATACACTTGGATTGTTCTTCGAAATACCGGGTAGTAATAATTCCTTAACTTAAGGAAAATTCACATTAAAGATCGTATTTAGATGTCGTTAGGATCTATGTGTTTTACTTTTGTTGATGTATCAGTTAATAGGTATCCATTTATCGTTAGCACCAGAAATGGAAGATCGAGTTCGATTATCGAGAATAAAAGATTCCCCAGAATCGTTTCCTGAATCGTAAATTGGGTTAAAACTTTTCCTATTCTGATATAAAAAAAGTTCCGATACATCCGATTCCCGATTCCAATTAACTGTCCCATCGCTATGTCACACTGAGTAGTTGTCCATCTTTGCATCAAAATATTAGAGCTTTTACCTTTGGTAATGGGATACATATGACCTCACTTACTAAACTGTTTGTTGGAGGTAATTATGCGCTACGCCTATATCTCGGCTCTGAATGCATCCGTGAAGAAGAAAGAAGTATCCGCTGTGACGTCGGTCAACTCTTTCCACCCCTGAGGTGTAATTGATAAGCTCTTTTGGTCAATAAGAGTTGTGCAATAAATACTCGTAACTGTCACGACGCTACGGTTGATTCCGCTCCAATTGTTGATCCATCATATCTGTACTCCCATGAGGTGATGAATTAACCGTAGCCTGCTGTGCGTACGCTGATTTATAATTAGCGAATTACGGATTGCTTCACTGCTATATAATCGCAGTCGCAGCTTCCGAGAGGCGGCGGAGTCATATAGAGGCGAAATTCGCCTCGTCATGGAGAAGTTCCTGGGCCAACCCTTAGGCGGGTCCTCATTATTTTTTTCTGGCTGGCACAAGGTATAATTCGGAGAAATTAGAAGCTTTTAAGAGCTCTGTTATTTAACCAGTCAGTCGCGTTCAAAGCGTAAAGCTTGCCCCTGCGGGACGTCATAAATATTTACAGGTTGAACTGTCACTTATAATCAGATGCTGCTTAAGAGAACGGGCTTTTAACCTTTCATCCACGAAGAGCTCCCAGTCAAAATAGCAACGTCTTTTGTTCATTTCCGCGCATTGTCAGATCTAGCTCGGTTCGATGAATTCACTCCCAAAACGTTTCCGTTTTCAGAACAATAGGATATAATTGGCAGCCTTGAACGGTGCCAATTTAGATTTGATCTAGTTAGCTGTGGTTTTATTTTGGTTTTTCTTTGTTCAGACTCCCTAGAAATAGCGTTTTTGACTTCTCGGCTACAAATTGCTACGTTTTTCTTGATATTTCAGATTAGGTGTCGCGGTAACCTCCCGTAATGATTTCAAGATTGGCATTACTTCATTCTTGGTCTAGCTTTGTTTAGAATAAATAATGGAACTCCTCGACCTCGTTCTCTCTACTCCACTAAAAACCCAGACTTTCATTTCACCAGCCTGTTCGTTTCAAAATGTTTAATTATTTTAAAAAAGAGAAACTACCTGATCGAATGCTTGGAACGAACTTTTCTTAACTGAATAAATTTTCTGTCCTTAAGAAGAAAATTTTTAATATTATTACCTCAATTTTTTTCTAAAATATCGCTTATTGATGATAGAGTGAGAGTAAATATAACGTTAGCAACATCAGGAACTACAATGAAATATTTCTCATTTGATACATGGAATATTTCTCCTGTGTCTTTTGATACAAGTTAGAGAAAAAAAAAACAATATCTCGTCTGCCTCGCTAATGTACTCTGTAATTTATCAAGAAATCGCAGCCTAACTTTTAAACTCCTTTCTTTCGAGGATTACTTACCTGCGTCTTAGAGATTTTCTATCGTAGCACTTTTTAACAAATCGTATCTCCTTGCGTTGCACTTTCTCGAGTTCACGAGTATACGTTTCATCCGCTGGATCCCATACACTCGCCACATATTCCAGATGTGGCTAAGTTGAAGTAGCATCGCTCTCTAACCTTTTCATCACATCTCCCTACAATGTGCTCTATAACAACGCAAGTGAACTACGATAAATCGTATTTATTAATTTTTGTGGTGACTGCTAGTGCAGGAGATTTAATATTCACCTAAAATCTTACTCTATGGCACTAGAGTATGGATACTCATGAGGGGCATTACGAGGTTGGAATATGCAAACCTTAAACTTGAAGGCTGACATACCAAACTTTCCTCCGACGAAGCTTTGAGTCCTTTCATCCATTGAAAATGTTGAAAAATTGCTATAATTACGAAATGAAAGTTTCACGTGGTCCGCGGGCTTCTAAAGGTCCCAGTTCCGGAAAAAATAATTAACTAATTTGAAGTATTTGCATCCGGAGATCATTTTTGAGAGTGGTTTAACTGGATTTAAAAAGGACTAAAAGGATTTAATCGTGTTTATCTTTCTTAAAAATGTTCGTGTATAAGTGTTTTTTATTCTTTTCATAGTGGTTTAACTGTTAAATTACGAGGCTAATTTTTTATGCAGGATAACAGATTTTATGGCTGCCATTCAGAAAGTCGTTGCAAGGATCGGGGGAAGGACTGATATGGCTTAAAGTCACTCTTTACACTTTAGCCCTCTATTTCAGATTAATGGATTATTGTATCTAAAGATATTGGATAGTGAGTTGGTCTGCATATGCCCATCAGGGTTTATTAGCTGAATAATGAATGAATAATAACAATAATGCTGTTTGAGCTAAAGTGGAATTATACAAAAGACCCAATTCCTCGTGAGTGGGGAAATTTCCGGATTACGAGACTATTTTTATTTTGAATTCAGAGATAGGTTGAAAATTTACGATCACATAATTTGTATAATTGCAATTATAATGTTTATCTATCCAAGTTCATTAAATGAATTTAATTCAGTTTCTATGTGATTCGTAAGTAATTGAATGTTTTTAGCGTTGTATTAATTCCATGCTACTTTTGTGGCATATCTTCCACCTATTTTTCCTCATATTCAAAATTTAAGGATTTAATCGTGTTTATCTTTCTTAAAAATTTTCGTCTTGCCAATAATGAGTTGAAATTTTCAGCGATATGTATCTATATATATTTTGGTTCTGTAGACGTGAAAATTTTCTTTTAGAAATACTTAACTAAATAGATTACTTTTTAGTTCTCCATATTTTCTGAATAAAATTTAAACTTAAGAAATCTGGGCAAGTCCACAGCGTGTACGTAAACTTCGATCAATCGTATTTATCTATTTTTGCTTTCGTAAAATCAATTTTCACCCCAAGTATGAATAGAAGGCCAGCGCGTTATTTTTAATTCATTATTAGCTTATCTACTTCAAGGTGTGCAAAAAATCCCGTGTAATTAAATGTTGAAACCCGAAAAATACTTCCAGGATTGGATGCAAATATCATTAAAAGCACGCGGAGAATTTTTATGCATAGGAGATCAGTAATGGTTAGGGATAAAATCACATTTTAAATTTCCGGGATTAATAGTTAAATTTCTATTTCATCGGATCTATTTAATATATTTGCCGAATGCAACATCCGATGGAAGTACAAATTTAGCTCTTTCGCTATTAAATATCTCCTAATGTATTTATTTTTACGATTACCTCGCAACAGAGCACCCATTCATACTCCTCCAACGATTCCATTAACATATTGACTTTTCGTAGAAATTGAATTTCGTTCCGTTCGGGAAAGCATAAAAATTTTTGTATGCAAATCCCGCCAATCAATTGCATAATCTAGGACGTGGCACGTGTGTGGGCGGCTCTTTTATAACTCTGAAAACGCATTCTTTTATTACTTTTATAAAATTTTTCTTCTTGGAAATATGCACTGTTTCATTTCTATATTTTTCGACGCATATTGTATTATCCGATGGCCGCGGCGGACATCAGCCCAGCCCAAAATTCAAATTTAAGTGTAAACTTTCGAGTGCTGAGTTGTTACACTAATGAAAGGAATGTCGTTTGAAGTCCTCGCATGCAAATTTGATTGCATTATATGCATGAATTTGCCTTTCAGCCGTGCGATGTCACAAAGCCGTTGTCATGGAGAATGAACCGTGGAAGGGAAACAAAGATTTATGGTAAATAGTGCTGACCTTTATCATTAGATGGGAAGTAGGTCATTTTTATTACTCGTCGAATCTCTGAATTAATGAGTATGACGAATTACGCATACACGTGTAATTTAGAGTGAGCCATATTTTTTCCCCGTAAACTCGAAAACTACGAATTGCAACTATCAAACATTGCTGCGATACTGTGTGTCAGAGTACTGAAGATTCCAGGATAGTTATATAGATATTCTTTTTTTCAAGGTTTATGCTTGAAAGCCTTCCGATTTCATAGCATTATTTTTAAGTTTTTAACGGGTTTCGTGGTAAAAACTTAAAAATAGTTAGCTTAATAAACAGGATTATTTCCTTTTCTAATTTTTTCAAATATTTATGTAATATTTATCATTTTATTTAATATTTTTTATTCGGAAGAACTAAATTGAAGAAACAAGTAAATAACCGCATTTGTATGCACAGAATGGAGTGAGATTGATATACCAAGCAGACCAGGTTTCCGTTCTTTTCTCACGTTTGACCATTATTTCCGTGGAAAATGAACCGGATTAGAGAGAATTCCGACGTTGCGTAGACTCGAACCCGGATCCAGCCCACCGGAAGGGTGCTCTAATGAGCTGAGCTTTCATGGCAGAGCTGTCTCTATTTCGATGCTGGAGCATTACTGCAGGATATCATGAGATCCGGATTCGCGTCTCGGCTACGGTATTCTCTTTCAGTTCGCTATCTAACTTTGAACATGAGAAATCCATTGCTTTCTTAATATTTCCATTAGCAACCGAAATTCTGCGATAATCTCATTTTATCAAATAACACGGGATTGATAAAACATCATTAGTTTAAAATCCTCTTGTTTTAATACCTCCGTTATAAAAGGCCTTTAGTGTTTCCATATTGGAACGCCCTAATGTCGTTCTGTTCTTAGGAGAAAAGCGAAAGAGATACGGCCAGACCCATTATGATCATGAGTTATGAAACACTTCTTTTAATCAGGGCATTCTTATGTGACCACCTTGGGTAACACGCAATTTGTCCATTCGGCACTGCGTTTCCATTCAGGTGAGCTCTTACTTAACGAGGGTACGGTTCGGATCGCTTTCATAGTCCTAACATCGTAAATGTCTTTCGAGGCATAAACTGTTTAACGTAGTTCCACAAAAATAAATCCAACGGAGTGATGTCCGGCGAATGGACTTGTCAGGCCAGAGGACGAATGCTTGCCCGACGTCCTCAACTTATTCGTCGAAGGCACGTGGCCGGCCCACGCTGTGGCCTTTCAGAACATTACTCGTGGCTAGAAAGTTGCGGCACTATTCTTTAACTCTCTTCGCATCAATTCTGCCGTCTTTTGAACACGTCGAAACTATCTCTGCATCGTCAAGCGGACTTGAAATCTTGAAAAGTGTGAATATACTTGAAAATCATACGACTGCTAGAGCTATTTGCTTAAACGACGCTATTTATGCGCAAACAAACTGCAGCGCTCCTAATGGCGGCCGATAAAAGCTGGAAAAGTCTGATATAAACTTGAACAAATAAAGAATGTAGAAAAACCGTAAAAACAGAGAAATATACAGTTTCCGAATTCATCAGCCAAATGAAACTAGGGCGTTTCAATAGGGACACCCTGTACGGAGCCGGGCCCTGCCTATCTGCCGCCCGGGTGAGAATATAATTTGCCGCCCCTTAAAATTGAATACCAAAGCCATACATTTCCTGATTTGCAGGTGAAAATTATTTTGTAAGACTTTGATAAACCAGTGCTTTATGACTTCGTTCCCCAGCTTACATTGATCACAAACATCAGTAACAATTAATGATGCACATTCTGTATGCTGGCATAGTAAATTGTTAATAGTTCACATTAACTTTGAGTATCAATATCATTGCAATACGCATAATTTAAAATTAAACTAATCGCAGCTAAATATGAAATTTTCTGATAAAATTGTATTGCAACATAAATAACTTCTATTAAATCCACTGAACAATTATTCCTTCTCGTCTTCAGTTTTCCCTAATTCTTTACTCTAAATGCTTGCCAATCTTTAATTTCTCATCATAACATTTCCTAGATATTTCCTAGGCGGGTCTATCACAGAAAAGCTACAAATAATTTTGTTGTAATAGTAATAATGGTTATCTACGCTTCTGGTGCCGCCCTTTAGATGCTTCCACCTGGGTGCGATGCACCCAAAGGCGCGGCTCTGACCCTGTATATCTATGACCATTCCTCGTTTAAGAAATAAATTAAATCTCGTGATATTGAAGTGTTCAAGGGGAGCTTTCGTAAAACAGTCTACCTATTATCCATCGTATGACCGATTCTTAAGTACCTCGAAATTTGAATAAGACGATGAAGATACCTTGACGTGGTTAAATTCTTCATCTAACTCTTTCTCTCAATAGGAAACGTGATTTATATTTTACCTTTACTGTCAATTTTTGTCGAATTTTTCATCCGCTATTTCAATTTTTCACTTCATTTTCCTCTCAGCCGTGAATCCGCTCTTGCTTTGTCGGTGAGATCCTCGCGAAAACAAAATGACGCTCGGAGGCCTTTCAAAAGAATTACGTTTTCGATGTCGTATAATTACGCCGAAACGCATGTAATGACTCGTTTTCCTTGTGATTAAAACCTGTGTGGAAAGCGTTTCGTAATCCTTTGTGTCTCTAAATTGGCTAGAATTCGCCCATTAATTTTCCAAACGAGGAATTGTTTCGAGTCGTTAATTGGCTGCACGCTCCCGAATCTTCCCAACCGTATTCCGATACACGTTCGCTCGGTTTTTGTTCTGGTGGGGATTTAACCCATATTATCGTCGGTTTCAATTAGCGGTGGTTCAAATGGGATGCACAACTCGCTAATTATCCGGACTGCGATGCTTTGTAAAGGTCACGGAGGATCATGTTCCAAGTCTTCCCGATGGCGGCGTTGAATCTGCATAATTGGGGTTCCGATGTCCCTATTTGACTAGACACCGGGGCCATATTTAATTTATTTCTGCGCACTCTTCTCGTGTTATAAATCCAATATTTGTACATTATGCTGGCATATTTACCTGATATACTTCAAATATTATTTTAAAGAATAATAATTATAATATAATAATGACAATAATAATCATTATTCTCATTGCTTTCAGAGGATTTATTTGTACGGATCTCTCAACGATGAATGCTAAGCATGATCCTTATTTCAGGCCATGGAGATGGAATGCTTTCGTAATATCGCGCCCAAAATGTTCATTGAATCAAAATGATACATCGTAAATTAATTCTTGTGCTCTTGGGATACTTCGAAGTTTTATAGTTGGACACTTTTTAAAATTTGTATATTCCATATCGTGATAATATTGATGCATGTGGCCGTTACTTTGTAGAATTGGTCTCCCAGATATCCAAAGAGGCAATACGTTCGACTTCGGTGAAAGCGGTCCCGGGTTCGATTCCCGGTGGGGGACTACTTGCGAAATGACCTAAGTTGTTGAAGCACTTTTAACAACACTATACTACTAATTTGTGGAATTTCGTCCTAGAGAAAACGTTGTATAGTGTAGTGAATTCAACGAAGAGATATTTCTTTGTAATTTCTATTCGTCGCATAGGTTTAATAGTTGACTTAAATTGCGTAGAAATTCAGTATGAATAAGATGTGGAAAATTTTCCACGGGTTTACGTAGCGAATTTTGTAAATCTCTCGAATATGCGCTATCTCTCATAATATGTTTCACACTCATACGCAGCTTTCCTTTGTTTGTGAGGGCTTTCTGGTTGGCGAAGCGTAATTTACCACTTCAGCACAGCTATGTTATTTCAATGGGAATAATTGACTTTAAAATTCAATTATCATACACTAAAATCAATTATTATACACTATTGTTCTCTGAAATAGTCTCCGAAAGAATGTTAACGAAATCTGAAAAATTATTTCGGGATTTGGATGAAGGCAAAGGTGTGGAAATGATTGAAGAGATGCGGTTAATTATTTAGATTGCGCGGAAAATGCTAATTCAAGTTATACCGAAGGTTGCAGATGGTGTTCTTCTGTGTAACGATCCATTACTAATTGGGATAAACTATGAAAACATAGCTGTGATTTTCAAAATTTCGTCGCGTTAACGAATTCTCTTGAGAATCTCACGGTTCGAACCGCACTTGAACGTTTTCAATCATGACGCATCTCACGTTTCTGTGCTTACGGGATGGTTTAGTGATGAGAATCATACGTTGCATACAAAAATACTCGGAAGAATTTTCTTAAGGAAGCCGTTTAAATTCTGCACACAGGATTATAGTACGATTTATGACGCACCCCTGGCTACCAAAATATGCCATAGTTATGTAACCAACTGCACTACTCTTCAGCATAAAATATTTCAAGATAATTATTATATTGTACTGCTGGATATCAACTCAACAGTGGTAGTAGTACCAGAAACCTTAACATTTAATTTAAGGGATATACCTGTTATAAATTTAAAGAGTATTCATTGTATTTAATGATTGGCTCTCTGTACGTAATAAGACACTGAAATCCCATGGTTTCCCTAGAAACGGCCGTAGACAACGCAACTGTATAATTATAGATAATAATAGTAAATAAAAAATAAAAAAATGATGATAAATAAATAAATAAAGAGAATAGGTGAAGGAAAAATTAATAGAAAACTCTGCTTAGAAACGTACCATGTAATAAAAATAATAGTGTATATAAATATATGTATGTACCTTTCAGTCAGTCCCCTGCTTGTATGGCTTGTTGTGAGTATGTGTTTATTTTAACCGGATCTTTCCGGCCGGAATGGTCCTTGTATGGCTTTAATCTTGCCTTGATTTCAATTAAAAACTCCTATTCAGATAAGACGGGACTTACAGAGATTTAAAGGAATAAGATCTAAAGAAGAAAATCAAATGACTTGGTGATTGCTCGCACACTGAAAAAGATTATCAAACTCATAATACTGGTCAAACCAAAGTTTTATTGCAAAATCCCGGTTTTTTCCCGCGACTCTTTTGAAAATGTAGAACGTCCTAAGAGAACGCAATCAGGAATTCGTAACCCTAATTATATCTGTTGATATTTCACAATCACGAAACCTGGATCATTTCTATAGCTTTTAGACAGCCAATACTGTAGAGTGTTTGCTTTTGGTGATAGTGGTCCCGAGTTCGGTTCACGGTTGAAGCGTGTGAAAAAAAATCTTAACTGTCGAAGCACTTTCAACAAAATGCCACCAGATGTAAATGTATGTCAATATGCCACGAAAGCGTGTGAATACACATGTTTTCGTGTAATTCGTAAATTTCTCACACTTCCCTCGATATTTTTTCGGTCCGTTTTAAATTCACTTGTGTTCCTAGGCTTTATCACACTCGTCTTTTGTTTTCAATTCATGCAGATTTGGAAGCATTTTGGGGCTTTCGCGTGACCTCTAACATTTCCCCGACATCCCCTTCAAGTCCTCGTAACTGGGATTGTCACTACCTT
Organism: Ladona fulva; assembly: GCA_000376725.2. Classification (NCBI taxonomy): domain Eukaryota; kingdom Metazoa; phylum Arthropoda; class Insecta; order Odonata; family Libellulidae; genus Ladona; species Ladona fulva. The sequence continues at coordinate 27,835 of KZ308484.1, read as the reverse complement.
CAAAAGAAGTCTTACCGGAGCCGTAGCGGATTCTTTGTTTTGCCAATTAGTACCATTTCGAGCACGACGTCGCGATTCCGTGGCGAAATAAAAATATAAGGTCGAAAGTTACCTTTGGAACACAGTAATCCTTCGTCAGCCGACGGGGTTGCATTCTTGAGTACCGTCGAAGTTGGCGGTACCGATCCACAGCTTCTACGCAATAAAATGCTAAATTAACAATTCTTATAATATTTAGACAACACAAAACTAAATGCAAAATTATAACTGAGAATTATTTAAATGGAATGATCACGCTTGCAATCCTTCGCAAATACGTCTGTACGCGCTCCATTAATTAAACTTTATTCGCGTAATTATTAAACCTCATTTGCGTAGTGAAGCATCACGGTTTTTTTTGTTAGAGCAGGGATAATAATAATAATAATAATAAGGTCTTTATTAAAGGCGAGATTGAGACTGAAAAGTCTCTTCTTCCATCTAACCTTGAGTCAATGATTTTATGTACATGAAGACTTGTGTGTAGGTGAAAAGAAATAGAGAGGAAAACTTTAGAAGGAGTGGATGTAAAAAAAAAACCTAAGGTGATATCTTAGGAAAAAATATCCACAGCAGGAAAACACCCTCAGTGAAGGGGGGTGTGAAAAACCTGCGCAAACCTACTGATAGTTCATGCTAAAAGATGATTAAGAAAGCTGTGTATAAGAAGAAAATTACAAAATCAATAGTAATATAAAAAAATTACAAACTAATAATAAAATAAAATCATAAACAGGAAAAACTGCAATAATAAACCATGAGGAAATAATTGATAAAACAGAAACATCAGATAAAACATTCAAACGAAATTACAAAAATAAAATAACTGCAAGAATACACTATGAGAAACTGGTAAATATCGAATATCGAGAGAATATAGAAAAGATGGAGTAGGGGAAGAAAAGGGATGAGTAATTTCGGTCGTCGGAAAAATTCTAATTCTGCGTTAAACAGTCCGACGGCGAATTTATGTATTGGAAAATCAATTTAGTCGCCGAATAACTATAGGAGAATATTGTCGATATAGTTATCACTTTGCTTAGGTAGCACTTTAGTTATCACTTTAAAGCGAAAGCCGCATTGAACACCCAAAGGCCGCATGCGGACTGAAGGACGCTCATTCTCGAGCTTTGGCTTCGGAGAAGACAAAAGAAAATGCAGCAAGTAATTTTATGGATGGAGAGCAAGTTTTATTGCATGTGATAGTGGTTGCCGTAGCCGATTAAAGGCCGTCGATATTTCGTTCACTTCGAAAATCAATAATGTACGCATCTCGAATCGTCAGGGGAATATGTAGGCATTACGGTAAAAACAGCATTCTTAAACATACTTTTGAGTGACTATTGCATTTGCTGTAGATTGACAACCGAAAAGGATACCATGAAAGCCTGAATACTGAACAGAAAACCTTGTAGTTATTTGCAATTTAGTAAATCCACGCTTGAGATGTCGAGCTTGAATTTAATTAGTGAGAATGGATGCATTGGGAACAACTACGCAATTTCCATATATGAACTTCGTTAATTCTCGCCTCGATATATCCGAAAAATACCAAAAATAATTCCAAAACGAACTTCGCATTTTCCACAAACTCATTTAAACACGACAATCTTGGTCGAAACCGGTCGTGTTTAAATAAATTTGTGGAAAGTACGTTTTGGAATTATGTTCAGATGGCGTTCCACAATGTGAGGCCAGAACACCCAGAATTTAAACCTAAAAATAACTTACAATATCCCGGATATTGTGTTTTCTTTTATGGAAGACGGCTTTCATTTATTTCACAGGTGGCTAAACTTGAAAGATAAATCTCTCCTCAGTCTCTGCTAAATTTATCGAAGAGTATTATATCCATTATCCAGTTACGAATGAATAGTTAACATATCTCGCCTGGGAGAATAGTAAATCCGTCTGTTAGCTCGTGATAACTATTCATATTTCCCTCTTTCGGGAATTTTTTTTACGTCAAGATCATGTAACTATGTTGCGAAATCTATATTCTTATGTGAGTCATACGGGGTAGTATAGGATAAATAATACGTGGTTTAATAAAATGCATCGATGAATTGTTCATCGATCGAGAAACATACGGCAAAGAGGAATCCACTTGTATTAGATGGTCGACAGTTTCAACTATATTCTTTCCTTTCTAAATTCTAGTTTTAAGAAAAGTGAAGTTGATGTAACTCTGAAGCCATTAGTCATGATTATCTTGTGGATTAACTGTAGTTATTATTTTTGTATTATTAGTATATCATTAATAATTATAGTAATATTATTATTGTCATTAATTTCTGTTATTAAAAGTTCCTCACACCCAATCTTCCTTTTCTCCCCTCACCGATCAGCATTAAAGTACAACCATTTTACTTATTAGAAAACTTATGAATTGCATTGTGGAACTTTTCTGTTTTCAAGTAAAAATTTCGGGGTAACTTCGTTAGAGAGAACAATATGCTCAATCTCTTTGAAAGCTGTTAGATTTGCGGCAATGCCATCCGAGATTTTATTGGTTTCGATTCAGCTGTAAATGTGACTGCGGTTAATGAAATACATTTTAATGTTGGGGCACAGAGATAACTCTTCATCTCTTTGATTGGCATTGGTGCCATTTGAATAGCTTATTAATTGCTTTAGGTTGTTTTTCCTGAGAGTTATCTTCCGTGAAGCTTGCTCCAGCTGTCAGGAAATGTCAACGCCGTAAGTTTTTAGTGTGTCATTCCTACCATTAAAAAGAAACGTTCTACTTCAATTAGCAAGTTGCTTATCTTGCTAATTGAAGAAGAATGTAGCAAGCACGTCTGGGTAATTAATCGATGGGGGCGTTTTCGTTTGGTGGAAGTTTTCCAAACGATGTATAAGCTTCTGATTATTTTCCTTCTGTTCTCGCTGTTATATAATTTGCTAGGTGAAGGATGCGTGAAGCATTTAAAATTTACTTTTTTTCCGATAGTTTTTCTCTGCATTTTCTCTCGGTATCTTCCAACTGTAATGTAGTCGTAAATAAAACAAAATTGCGGACATTTAAAACAAGCTATCTGTATTCATTCATTCCTGGTGTGATTGAAAGTATTTGTCAAATTGTAGCCGAGCTAAATTCTCCTACCCAAAGCAATAATCTTTCCCGGAAACGTTTTTCTATTTATTGAGAAGTCGTCACAGATTCTGAGTGTATAATTGCGGCTTGCTAGCCGCATGCAGCTCTTAGGTTCCATTAATGTAACTCCGTACTTTCAAGACCCTAGTCCCTATTTTTTAACTAATGAAACGTGAATGAGGAGAGAATGATTTGGAGAACGTTAAATAAAAGACCAGGAATTTTACTTTAACTCCAACTTAAAGCTCGAAACCTGAAAACGTTAGCCTACTTAGATAATGCAGCGAATGCTGGAAGAAATTTGCTATAGAAGAAGAGTTGGTTGAATTGCGAGAGTTTGGAAGTAAGAAGTAATTTAATAACTTAGAGGGGATAAGATTGCTCAAGATATGCTAGAAAACTATCTTCGGATTTAAGACCTTCGATGATAAAAGTTTACAAGAATACAAAAGGCTTCAGAAACGCAATTCACATGGCATTTGGTAGAAGCTTTAAGTAGCGCCAAAGATTAACCGTGAGCTGCCAGAGAAAATTATAACATTTGGGTTTCTTATTAATCTTAATTAAAAATTATTTCCAAACTTTTTACGTTTTGAATGCAAACATTTTGACGCTATGAAACTGAAAAACAGTATTTTGCTCTTATCAGAAAATCTTTCCTTTATTTGTTTAGTCTCATTTCATTTGTTCAGCACCTGTTAAGTAAAGAAATGTTCATTTAATTAGGTATATAAATACAATTTCGTTGTCTAATCAACATAAAAAATGTCTCATCAACGAAAACATACCCTTGGGAAAACCTGCTCAGCATATATTTCTCTTTCGATTCTAAAAATATTTCATTATTTGGTGATTTTCAGTTCTATAACAGTTTATAGTACAGTTCACCGTTTGATGGAAACAACAATTATACGATAACATTGTTTTGTTTACTTATGCCCTATTCGCAAATAGTACACTGCATTTAACACTTATGATATCGCGGTGAGAAGTTTTAAAATCATAATTCATGTAACTTAAAGGCTTAGAGTTCTCGAATATTCCGATGGAGTAAGTTTTGGTCTTTTCACCAAAAGAGAGAACAAATACCTGTTAAGATAGATTATAATTTCAGGGTATTTGTATTTAAGATAAGGAATACCCTACTGAACTTATCATTTTAAGATTTTTATTTCAATTGGGATCTTTCGTATTTGATTATTAGGATATCTAAATATATTCCTCTTTTCGATAAAGTATACAAATCACGCATTCCTCTTTTATTTGCTCCTATCATCTCATTCTCCCTGTATTCAAATCTCCGCAATGTTCCCACTGCATCGACCGTGGCCCAAATCCATAAACATATGACCATTGATTACGATTCATAACCATCCACACCGCGAGATTATCTGAGTAAAACGCTCCATTGGCAAATTTATCGCTTGGCCTTAGCTATTTAACAGATCATGTTGTCCTTACCTCCGCTGCGATCATGTTTTAATCTCCTCCATGGTCACCGCTCAAAAAAATTCTGGGTTAAGTCTTCAGCACGAAAAACAAATAGCTACTGCACCCAAAGAGATTTCACGTCGTATTCCAGTAGCAAAAAAGAGGCCTTCGGCTGAGATTAACTTCCTCGAAGAAAATGGAACCGAAGGTTGTATACATACGTTGCTTACAAGGGACCTTCGATACGACATTTCTCTGCAGGTATTGCACAGCAGAAGGTAGGATCGTTGATACTTGGATTGGAATTGTTTTCCTTGCTCCAAACCCTTGCCTTCTTTACCTGATAATGTTGTAACCCTGCCATAGTGAGGATTCCTACTTCTGCTATAATGTCTTGATGAACAGTTTATTTTTCACTTTTCTTTTGGTACTACAAAACAGAAGAAAAAGCATTTTAAATATACCTTTGTATATATGTATTTAATAGATAATTCTCGTGTATAGCTGTAACAGCCTGAAAGATTCTGAGGTATGAATGTCATTCATTTTTATTACTCCGTATCAAATGCTAAAAAGGGGTTACTCGTAGGGTTACTAAACTGGGCTAACATTGGCATTTCCATTTACGTGTAGCTTTCTAGCTTAGTGACGCTTAGATATTGAAAATTAGCTTAGCTTAATTTTCAATATTTAGTATTTTAAATTTCTACTATCAGCGACCAAGTATGTAGATCGGATATATGAGCATGATTTTTGAGCATCTAAGCCTGCCCTCATGGTGTGGTAGAAGGACCACTTGGTGATCGAGATGTTTGAATTAACTGTAATCTTTATAGGAAAATGATGAGATGTTTGAATTAACTGTAATCTTTATAGGAAAATACTTCATTAGTTGCTTTCCATCAATTTCTATTCTTTCTGCACTTTTATTTGCTCTTTATTTTCTCCCACAATTTTACCATCTACATCTACGTAAATACCATGCAAGCCGTCTTTCGGTGTTTGGCAGGTGGTGTAAACACCAAGAGTTCGCTTTACCTCTTCAGCTTATTGTTGTCGCGTATCTTTCGCGGAAATAATGTGAATTAAACGACTTTTCCTCGTATCTGTTTCTTTTATTAAACGCTCGTTATCGGATAGGTCGAAGTTGCCGTTTAGAATTATTGCCATTTATGATTTTATGTCGAATTTCGTTTATAATTTTGTTGCATATTCATTTGAAATTAATTTTGGATCATTTTCGTTGTTAATTTCTCACGCTATTATTGATTATCAGACATTTTCTTTTAGTATTTTAGTAGTGTTGTTGAAAGTACTTCGACAACTAAGGTCATTCCGCCCCCGCACCGCGAATCAATCCCGGGACCGCTTCCACCACACATGAACGCGCAGCCCTTTTGGCTATTCGGAATCCCATCGTGTTTTTTTTTATTCCCTGTTTAATGCTTAATCCGAAGTTCTTTACAACGTTATAATTCTACTCACCATCTTCTTCAGTCTATACGATTCTTCTCGCTCAATCGCTAGTTCACAGTCACCCATGTTTGGACTGAGGAGCGGAGGCCAAATTGGGAGAGAATTTTGGGGCACCGACTTAATTCTCCTTTGATTCCTAATCTCGGACCCGAACGAATCGATTCCCGCATGCGTCGTCCTATAACTCATGCAATACATGGACGGATGAACTTGTCAAACCCTCCATAATCCTCTCCCCGGAATCCACATCCACTCAAGTACTTAACTCGTTCCGAGCCTCCATTTTTATCCCTGCGTCCTTCCGCGGGAAGGCGAAATAAATCCATAAAGAAAACGAAAAAGACGCATCGATCCGTGTAGTTTATTCACTTATGCATGCAGCATGGGCTCCCCAAGGCCCCGAAGATGCGTAAAAGAGTCGGAAAACAGAGGCGGTCTGACGTTTACGAATACCGACTGCATTCCGCTTAATCGAGTCAGAAGCTGAGGTCATTGTTGGGTTGTTGGCTCGTGATCGCTTGGCGATATCTTGGGCCCTCAGGGTCGAACACGTGTAGAGGCTACGGTGCACGGGGAACGTTGCACAAAGCTGCTTCTCCATCCCCGCCCTCCTCCCCACCCACGCGAATATGCCCCTTTCGCCTCCTTGCTAATGCGTTTCAGGAATGCATATCGTGAAGGCATCCGTCCACGAATGGACTGCCCCGTGACCCGCGCCGCTTCTGGAATAACGGAAGCTGTTCAAAATGTTTACGGCTTTAATAGCCGAGATGCATGTTTATGATACTTTTTTCCACAGCTCTCCAGACGTGGTTAAATAAAGACGCTTTCCATCCAAGTCGATTGACCTTTCTCGGTGTTTTTCTACGGAGTTATGGAGAGCTCAAATTACGCAATTTCACACATCGCGGTGCATATTGCCAATCATATTTCTCCTATACTACGTACCTATTTTGATTGACTTCTCCAAAGTCATGTCGGCTTAAGTAAGTCCATCCAATCACTCTCTAGGATCTCATAGTGTCTTACTTAATTTAATAACTCCAGCTTATGATACATAGAAGAAAATAAGAGGGTAATGAATGATACTATTTACGATACAAAAGTCATCCGTTGGAGTGGATTGCCAAGATCACGTATTGCCTCGAGAAAATGGGTTTATCAATGTTTGTTCTACTGATAGAAATCTTCTGAGGCAAAAGATCGCCTTTGATCTCACATGCATTCCTTATCTAGAAACTTGTTGTTAGCCCAAAATCTTATCGGTAACTCATTTACTGATAGGTATGCGTCGTGTAACAGCGACAACAACCCAGTGCCGACTTGAAGCATGTGAACTGGGCGGTCCGAGCATACCCACTCGCTAATCTATGAATTTAAAGTGACATTAATAAAATATATTTGACGTTTAAATTTAAAATTTACCCTTTGTGATACAAAACCGAAATTATGTTTCCCTCTTTTTAGTGAACTTTTTTTTACTTGAGAGTGAGTGGTTGTCGTAAGGGACCCAGCACACTGGTGTACTCAAGTCCCCTTAATGCTGCTAAGGAAACTCTAATCGGAATATGGACAAAACCTGCTTATTTAATGTCATAGCAACCAAAATGATCAGAAATATGAACCGTGCCGTCGTAGGAGGCATATCTGATGGAAAACTTTATCCTGGGAATATCCTGCAACTTGGACTCGAACCCATATCTCAGACGCATGGCACATTGTGCAGTTCCTTTCTTTCCTCAAATCTCCCGCTTTTCGAAAGATTGCCTTATTTATTCAGATTAGGAATACCGATAGATTGAGACCTCAATCGTGCACGCAAGGGATTGACATGAGCATGTTACGATATCTTAAAGTGTCAGCTCTGATAGTCACACTACACTTGACAAGTTGTCGTGCGATTAGGTGCTCCTGGCCTCCTATTTACACAAGAGAGCAAATTTATCCATCAACCGTTCCGAATTAATTTCCATTCTGAACTCGACAGCTGCGATCACATTCGATACTGTTACTCGAAATAACTCATTTCGAAAGATATTGGAGTATAAAACATCCTTCCTTGCGTATGCTCGTAAATAATTTATCAGAACTAATCGTAGCTATGGATATGATTTCGGCAAGATCCGTGGTCTGGAATATTCTACACGTAAGTGGACCCTTTTAAAGTATATCACAAAATATACATCTCTTAGATGTGAATAAGGGGTTGACTGGAATAATTTGGTTTGGTGACAAGAAGAATGGAAAGTCCTGGAGATGATTGAAATGGAGAAGGTATACTTACTGAAGTAAACGGAGGCAGAAGAAGCACGGCGTCAATCATTGAAAGGGGTTGAATTTAATGTAATAAATTACTGAAGAATATCTATGCATATTCGTGTAATATTTTCTGTGTATGATGTTTCACCAAATTTAATTCTACGTGATCCAATGGGGGACAAATTACTAAAATTTGTAATTGAAGATAGATTGTAAATAGAAACGTAAAGGTAGACTTATAGGAAAACATATTTACCTGTCATCATAAGTTTTCTACCTTTCGATAGGTTCATGTACCCTAATATTCTTCACTAATCGCCATTTTATAATTTGGCTGTACCAAATTATATTATTAGAAAGAGCTATAATTAGGACTTCGTAGCATTAATTTTGTAATATTTAGTTAAAATATAATCGGATAACCACAATACACATGTAACCCAGTTAATTCTGTATCAACTTAACTAAATAAACATCTACGTTAAAGGAGCGGGATGGCGTCAATAGGAACATGTGATTTCGCAGCCAGAACAATGAGGTTCGGATGATACCGAAAGAAAAGAAGCAACAGCTTTCATTCATTAAGTCTTTCGCGAAAGACACTCCATGCCGAAGCGTACGTCTTGTAAATGGTCGACCTTACAGAAGCGTGGACAGGTATGAAAACGCGTATGTCACTGAAGCGTTTAAGGGAGGTAAACGAATTTTTAAAAAGCTAAAATCGTCGTCAGGGACTTGTTGCTCTTTTTCGCAATCCACGACGTCTTCTGTGTTCCGGAGCGCGTTTCTGAAGAGAGCAATTACCGAGTATTTAATTACAGAGGTGGCCCCGAGCGCAAAAAAATGTTTATTCAGCAACACGGGAGCTTACCTCCACTGCTCGGGATTTACTCCCCGAAAATAATCGCACCTCGTAACGGCGAGAAAGGAAAAAATGCCGTCACGCTCTCGTTCCTCTCTCCATTCCGGAAGGAATGACAAACATCCCTTTTTTTATAACCTCTCTCGGCGTTTCCCCTTTAAAAAGAAATCCCCTCCCGAAGAGAGACGCCATCGAAGCCCGCGGATTGTTATTGAAAAATATTTCGTACGGCGAATCTCGTTGGAGGACATCCGGTGCGCGCCGCGGTCGTCCATTGTCCCGGGGAAGAAAGGCGCGAAAACGATCGCAATGATTACGCTAGCCCCGCTTGGATACATGCGAATAAAGAGAATTTTAGACGAATTGATGCTTTCGACAAGAGATTGGTTAAGACCTGGTATTTTAATGTATACTTAAAATTTACTAATGCTCACTTTTGGACGTAGTTTTATAATGGTTTATCTGAGTTTAAGTGAAGACCATAGTTAATATCCATGCTAATTCATCTTATATTTAGGAGATTAAATATAATGTTCACTTCAACTCTTACAAATCATTATAATACTAGGCCCTAAAGTGAACATAAGCGAAAGCCCATTTTAAGTATACATTACAATACCAGGCCTGAGAGTATTTTAAAATTGACAAGCTCCGAAGATGTCTTTAGAGCGCATAAAATCAGTCCGATTAAAGAAGTAATTAAAAGACTTGCAATAAACTGTAAGGGAAAACTCAACCAAGCCCCTGCACAAAGATTATAACTTATGTGTAACTTCAATCCGCAGGTGCAACAGAGCACATTCAAAAGACCCAGGGACGGCCTCTAAGATATTCTAAAGGAATAATTACCTTCCTTCTCGATAGTAAAATGGCTGTCCAACAGCAAACAATATGCATAATTTAGAAATGTGCTTTTTATTCTTATTTGAACCGTGAACAAACGTGGATAAAGCCCTCAATGGCCTGAGACCACATTATAGTTTCCCCAATGGGACCGAAGCCAGCGAAAACAACCGCAAGAAGCCGAAGACTTTTTCGTAGATTTCGTAACAGGGAAATGAGCATCTCATTTATTTGGAAGGCCATCGAGTAGGTGGAGGATGGACTACTATGCGCGCGCTCCTACGGAGTGAAAGCGTGAACAGCGGATTCGTTCTTTTTGTTCACTCTATTCGGGAGGGCTTTTTAGCTCGCGGCGTGCTTTATTTTTCGATTACCCTCCAAGAATTGGGTCAGCCTCGTGGTTTGGCGACCCCCTCCAAGGGGCCCCGCCCCATCCCACCTCTCTCTCCCCTTCAGCGCCCCGTCGTCCAATCGGAAGAGAGATGCAGACGCCGTGCTAGCGCGCCAAAGGCAGCCACACGTGCTCGACAAACGGACACCCCACCTCTCTCCTCCGCTTCGGTCGGAAACAACACTCAAACGCGGGGTTAAGAGCTTCGATCGAAAACGCGAGGAGCTGCTTATGTTTCCATGCCGAGTTAGCTAGCCATCATCCCCTTTGGTGTCGCTGCTAGATCGATCAAAGTCGCGTGGGTGCGACGGGGGTGGGCCAGGTGCTCGGGGGAAGGGAGAGAGCACGTGGATGAAGGCGTGCTGTCTGCAGATTTTGCGCGAAGTATCGCGAAGCACGTGGAGTATTAGCCAAAGATGAAATTCACGGAGGGAAGGCGAAGTCACGGACTCCTACACGAGGTTGGCAAGTCTTGGTCTTTTTCTTTGCCGCGTGGTTTTATTTTTTCCCTCCCTATCAGGGGAAGCTGTGAGTAAGGTATAGCCTTAAGGGTTGGGGTTCGGAGAAGCTCATTGCCTTCTCGAGAGTTGAGAGAGGAAGAAGAGCGACTGTTTTTAAAACTTACCTTGTGTGCGATTTCAGGAAGCGGCGGAGACATGTCCGTGGCGGCCAGCGGAAGGAACAGGATGGTGGTGAAAAGCAGCACGAGGGCGGCGAAGGTGAGAAATTGTTTCTATGTTTTAGTTATTAGTATTTAGTTTAGTTTAGGTATCAGACTATACCTTCTCGGAATCCTTAGAAGGCATACTTGTAAATGACTATTTGGCAGCCAAAGATTTGCGGACAGGGTCCATCGTCAATTGCTTTTTTCTTTGTTTACTGATGTCGCGTCTCCCAAACTTTTTGGAGCCCAGTTTTTGGCTATAAATTCCTTATCGAATTGTTGGTCATTCATAGAAAAGCTGCGGTGGAAACGTTTAATGCAGAGGCGAATCATAAAACGTCTATTTTGGGCCTTCGTAATAGGAGAACCTCAGGTTATGCTTAGTGCACCTATCCGTAAATCCGTCCTTGATTAGAAGAAATTGACAAATTCTTTGGTTTTGTTTAAATTTATGATGTTTTTAACTTGTCCATAAGTTTTATTTCGCAACATTTTATGGTATCGGAAATAGTCGTTAAATGCGTGTTATTCATCGGAAACGTATCTTATTTCATCTGCAGCATCCGCAGTTTTTGTGCTATTTTAATTTGTTATCGAGTCTCGTGGTAATGGTAGCCCGTTCGAAAGCGACCAAGAAAATGGAAATGGTCCTTGGAGACAATTGCTTAACATGTTAATTGAGGAGGCAATTATTTTATCTTTCGCTTGTTTAAAGATTAATTCCCAATTCAACCTAAATTCGCCCAATTAAATTCTCCCGATTTGAATTACACTTCGAATCCGAATTGAAAAAATCTTTCATTCCCGAATTGAATTTCACTTCGAATATCAATTGTGGTGATTAAGAACGTAGCTTCTCAACAAGAAATAGACCTTGATTGAATTGGGGGGATTTCTTAAGACCCACATCTCTTAGAACTAATTGTAATCTACGTGAAATTAACTGGTTCGACATTAGAAACTTCGATAGCTATTGTTCTTAATCCTCACATGTAGGATCTACTCTCGATCGTTTATACTAACATAAATTACAGAATGCGATAGTTTTGTGCCTAAATGTGAGAATCGATCATATCATTTGTTACTTGTAAACATTGCACGGCTCTTTAGGAAATGAAAACAAAGTATTATCGTTCTATAAAAAGAGTCGGACCTGAGAGTCGCATACCAAAATCCCTGCTTCCGAACTTCCGCAATATGCCCGTTGGCTACCGTATTTATCTGCGTATTCATCAATACCGCTCAAGTGAAAATTTGCATATTTTTTGCGCTCTTGCCGAAGACCGTTCGATCGTACGCCGAATCCAAGCAGCTGATTGAGTTGCAGATAAAAGTAGGGAGCCGCCACCTCGGCATCATCCGGGCGCCTGGTTTTTTATGGGATGTTAAACTTGGAGCAATGAAAGGAAGAGTTAGGAGGTCTTATGGAAATGACTTGCAGGTTGATGGGCACCAAAATCCTTAAGCATGCGCGACTCCGTCTTGTGTGTACGCTATTCGTGATAATAGGGGCATTGTTGAGATCGTTCCTGGGATGACCTTCAGCCATTTGGGACGCTAAAGAAACTGTTTATCCGTGGTGCTTCATCCATTTGGGTCAGTGACTTTGAGAAAACAAGATATCTGTTTTGTTTTGACCATAAATGTACATTAGCCGCTAGAGCTTTGCAGTGAGATCAAAATGTTTTTTATTGTTCATTGTTGTCCGTATGTTACTGTTTGTTGACATAGTTGTTAAAGTGAATAATTGTTTGCTGCAGCTTTTGCCTTTATTACGCATCAATAGCATATTAAAGTACTTCATTCGTGGCATCATGATTTAACAACTTAAGAAATAACGGTTATTATTAATTATCATATTTCATAATGCAAAAATAATCATGTAGTTACTGTATTCTGGAAATATAATCATGTGTGAGGTACGAAAGAAAAGCCGATGAGCCGAAAAAAAATTCGATGAAACCTTGTACATTTTATTGATATTATGAATCTTTATACATTTTATTGGTATCTTATATACTTTGCGCTATAATAGTTATAAACGGTATCATAATTAAATTGTAATTGCATAGTAGAAAATCGTATTTCTATGGAGTATTCCATACTTATTTTAATTACATTTATTATTATCATATAACGGTATTTAAACTTCTCCTCTTCGTCCTTTTAAGCAACAGGTAGATCTTATATTAAACAATCCGAAGGTACTAGCCGCCTACGGCGTAAAACCATAAAATTTCCTTCATTCATTAACGGTGTCGTTGCACAATGAAATCTTTATGAATGATTAAGCTACGCCTACGTACGCGAAAATAGATTTTTTTATCGCAAAACCGTTTTAGAGTTGATGAAATATGTAAAAATGGAAATATTTCCAAGATATGAAATTCACGATACCGTGCAAGTCAACTGCATGGTTAAGGGTTTTTCAGAATATGCAGAGTTTCTGTTTTGGCCCATAAGAAAAGTAGTGCGAAGGATTTGGAGAAACGCAGAAGAAAGCAGAATCAGACCGCGACTACTTCCTCGGAAAAAAATCGAAATTTCACGGACCGGAAGTTTGAATTTATTTTTCGCCGAGTTCCCGTTTTTTCTCTTTCCTTTTCACTATTCGTAAGGCCCTTCCTGTTAAATGTGTGCCTCATTAATTGTCACGCTTCAGGTGTCTGCGCTACGCAGAATTCAATACTCTCACTCGTACTTTTTCTCTCCAAGAACCTTTCTGTCTTCATTTCCTGTCTTTCATTTTAATGTTACTGTCTATTTTCTCATCTATTATATGATTTTTTAATGCATTTGTGACTGTGGCATTAATGATGAATGAGTTTTAATTGCCCCAATTTTGCCCAATAAAGACGTTTGTGTGCACACTTTAGAAATCGATTCGTTTTAGGCAAAATTTTTCTCTAAAAATCAGTATTAAATTATGAATGATGTCTCGTTGGCAGGAAAACATTTTTGGTCATTTTCTTAACGAATTCGATTTGATTTTCGGATATCTTCCAGTTTTTTCCTATTTATTGGTTTTAACGTATTTTCCCATTGCTTTCCATTGGTTTCATTGGTATTTCTAACATGTTTCATTGCCTATGTCAAATGTTATTTTTCATTAAAAACTGTGTTATACACAATCATAACGCTAATAGTAACGAATAGATCATGTAAATAAGTACTGGGTCTCCCCTACACTACTATAAATCAATAGAAACATATTCCAATTGGAGCATTATATACTTAAATAAAAATACTTATTTACGTGCTTTCAACAGCGCATGATTGGAAACTTTTTAGATTGATTTTCGTAAATATAACTACTTCACATTGCCACTTCAATAATGAACCATGCATGTTTCCTTTGTACGATAATTGGTCACAATTTCTCAGTAATGTTTTAACCATTTTGTGTATTCCGTGTAGTCGGTTATAAAAATACAGTGAAACCTGCCTCGAGTGGAATCTCATGGCGCCGTAAAAATTTTCCGCAATGCCCAGGTTTCAGTCATGCTTTGGTTGAGTTACTTATAAGTTATATATATTTGCCTATATATAGGCAAATGCCAATACTGCAGGTCAGGACCAAGAGATTTTCCCGTAATGGACACGTTTCCGCTGTATACAGGTTCTGTTGTACTCAGTTTTCACCGTAGTTGCTATTTAATTAGATTTTCAAAATAGAGCTAGATACTCGGAAATTTTTTATTCATTCCAAGGAAATATTCTGGAAGTAATTTATTGCGGAATGCCATGGACGTAGTGTTTTGCATGGCAGGAATTTTCCCCTACTTATTGCATGCAAACAGCAGACGAGAGTCAGATGGGAAGAAAAACTAATCAACTTTTGTCTCCGGTGACTACTCCCATGCACTTGAAGTCACGAGGCTGTGTAAGATGCACACCTCGTTATCTCGAGTTGTTTCGCAAGTCAGTACTGAACTCCTGCTGCAGGTTATGATTGAGATTAATATTTCAAGACCCGAATATAGTTTTTTTGTCTATAACGAGAGAGCGGAAATAATGCTATTTTGTTTACATCTTTTTTCACCCTAGGTTCATGAATGAAATGGGATGCGTTAGCCGATTCTTTCGTAATATTTCATTTAATTCTCTTAATATCCTTATGGATTACGTTAATATAGTTTTCCATTGTCACTTTAATTTGTGTCACAAAGCTTCATTTTATTACCTTGTCAAACCACCGTATTAAGAAAAATAATACGGGATCGAAGGATGTAATTAGAGATTTTGAATCACACATTAAGCTCCTTTAGTACGGTAAAAACCTATTGAAATGTCGTTGCCTTCCTCGATATAGGTTTTATTTGAACGTTTCTACTTCTTGTTTCGTTTGGATGTTTTTCGACTCTTATTTTTTGGAACTTTCATCAATGATTTCCTTTATATATTAATTTAACTGACGAATGACTTTGTGGTTATCCATGATGGTAGGAAAAATAAAAAAAACAGAAACTTTTTTCTCAGAAACCTACATATTTTTTCATTTAAAAATCATTAAAAAATTTTCAATGTTTTTTACAATATTTAGTCTGAGTTTTCTGTGGTTCCTATATGTTCCTACAATGATTTCCTTTTCCCTCTCCACTTTATTTTACGTGATTATATGTTTTTGTATGAAATATAATTAATATATTTGTTCCACGAATAGAAATATATCGAGTAATGCAGCATCACGTCACGTTTGCGTCTCGTTGGTCACGTTTATTATTTTACTTCTTGACGAACTTGAATCGTCGATTCAGCATTGAAGACTTCACTATGTTAATTGTAGCTGTTAATATAAATTTCACTTACAGTGGAGTCGCCAAATTAGATTTAAATATGACAAAGCGAAGATCAAAATAATTCATAACAAAGCAATCAAAAAATACCGTAGTGTGATATTTTTTTGCTTACGAACGTGAACGTGAAATTCCTCCAGTTCCAATTTCTGCAAATAATTACAAAGTTGCAATTTTTAGCCGGTTGCGAGATTCGCTGCGGATGATGCTTTAAATATTGTCGACTGAAACTTAGGACGGGGTGAGTCACGCTACCGTAAGCACAATCATGCATGCCCACGTGCAGGAAATGCACGCCGCCCACCTCGTGTCACAACGTGCAGGACGTTACATAGTTTTTCGGAGATAACACCTGCAATCGATCTCCTCTGTCGTTGCCATCCGGTCACATTCCCTGCCACGAGTTGAAACGCGGCGAATTATTTCGTCACGTTCCTTTCGTTGCACTCATCATCCGTTTTTTCTTCATGAAAACAATAGGGCGCTGCCGTCCGGCGAAGGTGTCGCCGAAGGGTGGTGTGGCTCCTGCACGAGATAGAGGACTCCAGAATATCTACGACCACGGATAACAACGCAGTTTCCACCGCAACCAAGGATTTCGAGGAGGAATGCGAGAATGGAAATTATTCAGCCGAGGACTGCGACTACAGCGACATGGAGGAGGATGTGGACTCAAGGTTCGGGAGGCTGTCGGAATCCTTGGAAGGACACAAGAAACCAGGAGGACTCTTAGGAATTACCATGAGGACGGTGGAATTGATTAGGAGGAATCAGTTGCTGCAGTGGAGACTGTCGCTGCTGCAGGAGGAAACCAGGGCCTTTGTTAAGTCTGTGATGAATAACCCTGAGAATAGAAGGGTAGAGGAGGGCAAGGACAATGAAATTAAGGACAATGTATCGGATGGTGCACAAGATCCATCTGTATCCGGTAGCTGTTGAGCATTTAGATAGCAGAGCTATTGAGATTTACCCGTGGAATATTTCTCATCGAAGTTGTTTGTGTGGGGGTGATGCTCAAGAAAAATAATTCTTTGGCACTTCCCAGACTTAAAAAACTGACTAATATCTCTATAGTTCCTGTCCCAAAAGGTGTGTGCCTTTTAACGTGTTTTGTAGGTCAGGAGCAGAGATAAGTGATAGAGGGATGCATTTTGCCATTGCAGATTATGCAGGAACTGTGCAGTGTTACCTTCATTGTACCAGTGATTGAATGCCGTTTTTACAATCAACAGTCGGACAATCAGGGGGTGTGCTTGCTATGATTTGAAGCAACTAGTCTGAGGTAAAAGGAATCAAGAGACGATTGCAATGCATGTGAAGACCTAGTGTTGTGCGTTGAGCTGATGTGAGTCTGTGCTGTTCTTCCTGTATTTCTTCTAATTGTCCCATGTACAAAGTGTTACAGATGGCTTGGTATGAATTTTGGATAGTACCTTAGGCATTATTTTAATATCCAGTTGTCATACTTTGAGCTTACAATGTCACAAATAATGCCAATGTTGATACATTTTGTAAAACTCCTATTTGAAAGGAATCAGTCTAGATTTGGTGGTATTAAGCTTGAAAATATGAGTTTCAATAATCTCAATTATACGTCAGTTCATGTTAATACACGGAATATGCTCAACTTTAATTTGTAGACAAGGTTGTAAAGTAAAATCTTTGATAAAATGAGAAAGAAATTCAAGGTAAGTTTGTTCAACATCCAATAAATTCAGTGCTC
This sequence comes from Ladona fulva, assembly GCA_000376725.2. Classification (NCBI taxonomy): domain Eukaryota; kingdom Metazoa; phylum Arthropoda; class Insecta; order Odonata; family Libellulidae; genus Ladona; species Ladona fulva. The sequence goes on along the minus strand of KZ308484.1, from coordinate 10,254 downwards.
CTAACATATGATGGGATTATATAGATCCCAGCTAAGTTTTGAAGTTGAACACGTCTTCCATTGAAAGAGAAATAAGCAAAATTCATCTAGGTCTAAAACATTAATGGGAGCCTATAGGGAGTGCTTCAGATGAGTATTTTTTTTATTGATGTGACTTCCTCAAATTTGAGACAATAAATACCACCTTCCCTAAGGGAATTTACGTTTGAAGGGAAGAAGATTGGCACAATTACATTTTTCAAGAATGTGCATAAATTATTTTCTGTTTTTTTTTTTGGTCCTTTGTTGCAGTTTCCAAACAGATGGAATGTGTAAGTTCTGGAGTCTGAAAGAATAGGTTATTATTTCTTGGTTTGTCTTTAATTACTGTAATGTAGCCTTTGCACTGGTAAGGTCACAATAGGTAAAATTGCTGAATCTTAAGAGTAACCAGATTTCTTAATTTCTTTTGTAGATATTTAGGATGTAGTAATTTATTGGTACAGTTATTTAGAAATTAATGATGCATTATTGGTAATCTTTAAACTGCAATTTGCATTATTGGAGTAAAGACAGGAATTTTTAAGATATGATGTAAAATAATTTGTTTTATTTTTGGAAATTCATGAATATCCAAATACTCTAGCGCAATAAACTGTGTGGTAATTATCTTGATGTTTACCCAAATTACAAACTAGTGCAAAACAGCGAGGTTTATACTTAGGTCATTTGTTTCGTTTTTTACTTTGCATTTTATGTAGTTACTCAAATCATTCTCTTCCAAGTAGTTTGAGTATTTCTGTGAATGGGAGTACCAGTAGTGTATTTTTGTGATTTTATGAATGCATGAAATGCGAAATTTTTGGATTCAACAATTTTACCAGCCTGTGCTAAGATAATCCATTCCTTATCAAAATAATCCTGTGAGGTGATTAGAGCTATCACATTACATTTGCAGCAGTTGTATTAAGTCTGAGAATATTTAATGATCCCAAGGTATCAACAAATTTTAATGCAATAGATCCAACTGCTTAGCAGTGAAATATGTAAATTATATCAGAATCTGCCTTTACAAGTCATACGAATATTGTTCTCTCTATAATAAGGTAGCTGAAATGTTGCATTGTATTGTACGATTTCAGAAAGTATTTATTCTCAAAATGTAAATACTAAAGAATAAATGCATATTTTTAAGCAGTTGTAAAGTTCGTCATCTCCAATAATATTTGAAAAATTAATTGGAAAAACTTTTTTAGCTTCTGCAAAGGAATTCATTCAGTGAAATGCACACTGAATGATTTTGCATTTATCAACTTCTGTGAAACCAGACAGCATTGAAACTGTCCTCAATATCCCCAGAGTATTGACACCAGTATTTATTCTAAATGCTATCAATATGCTATAAGTTAATATTTTTAGCATGAAGCAATAATTTGCAAAGCACTAGATACGTATACATTTTTTTCATAGGACACTGTGATATTTCAATATGAAATGCATCATTATCTCTGTGATCTTAGAAATATATTAATATTTCAAAACAATCTTCATGGAAATAGGAGGAAGGTTGTTTGTGGAAGTATGTCAGATTTCCATTTTATGCTAAGAAAGTAATAACACCTGGAAAACCTTCAATAATTTGGTCTTTGGAACGAATTGCTTTTTGCACCTGTTTTTCTTGATGAATGTTTATGAGTGATGAGTAATTGTGCTGTTGATTACATGAAATCTTATGCTGTCATACAAAAGTTTTCTGAATAAAGAATTCTTGAAAATACTTTTCATATTCTTATTTCCATTTGCTTGAATAATTGCTTCACCTGTATTTTCTTTGCATAACCTCTGCCTGCCAATCGATTTATTTCTCTTTTTAAAAATGAAGATAATTTAAAAGTGAAGGGGAAAATGTTTGTATGAAATTAAAACAATTGAGATAAGCAATGGTACTTTTAACTAAATCTCTTAAACATCTACACAAGCACTTTACTTCTTATCCAGATATTTAGTGAAAAATTATTTTGTCTCTTGATTAGAACCCAATATCTTTTTAAGTCCTACAAAACTGATTCTTCAGGAAACCAATATTTTCTGAGAAATTAAAAACCCTCCAGCTGTGGATTTTGCAACTTTCTTGATGATGATATTCATTGTGGATGCTTAAAGTACGATTGTGTACTTTATTTTGTCATTTCAGCTATGAAAGTCATTAAATTGTCCTTTACTTTTTCTCATTGCTACTTTGGATCATATCTTAGAACCAGGCTCCAACAGCAATTTTATTTCAACCCATACATGAAATAATTGTTAATAATTAAGGCCCTGGCTGTGAATATTAAGAATTATAGCGAGATTTGTTTTTCTAAGTCTTTCATTGTCATCTTTATCAGTTTGTGTATTTTGTATAATAATATCTCTAAAATTAAATGCAGATCATAATCAACAAAGGAATTCTCACTAAGGAGATGAAAGTGATTATATATTAATAACCATAATGGCCAATTATTCTTTTCACTCGGATCTTTTTAAATTAATTTGAGTTGAATCTTTTTAAATTCATAATTCTCTTTATGGCAGCATCCTAAACATTAATATGAAAGTAGTGATATTTTAAAATATAAAGAATTATTACTCTGATTTGCATGGAATAATTAACATACTATTAAGTGAAAATTAAATTAAGCTATCTTTCAATAAACCAGAGACATTCATTCTTCTAAAATGATACTCTTACTATCCATTTGACTCTGTAAAGATTAGAATCTATAAATAAGATTGCGTATTTTCAAAAATTGAAATATGTTCATATTGGTAATCTGTAAAAATGTATTGATATTAATTGCTTCTAATGAACTTTAATTCTTTTTGTAAGATAATTATAGCCTACATCCTCATTTAGAATTCATTCACTCTAGAATGGTTCTGATTTCATAATTCATGGCTCCAATTCCTATATTTATAGGAACCTGAAAGCCGAGTGTTTGCCACAAACCTAGGGGTAACCCTCTATATACGTTAAGGGAGAATCTTCTTGGAAAGGGTTCTTATTTTATTCTTTAAGGCAGTAGTCCTCAAATACCACCTGTGGGCCAAGGAAAGCATGCAAACTATTTTTATTTAGTCACTCATACACATTGCCTTCTCTCCACTAAACCTTTTTTATGTTGTAAGGGTATGCATATTCCTGTAATCTAGAGAGCTAAAATAGACGGGGCATTGTTCCTGTTAGGATTATTAATACCATAATGGTATTAAAGCTAAGGTGGAGGTAATTTTTACAATTATTCCCAATTACCACATTGTCATGCTTGTTTACATTTTTCCTCGTAATTGTATTACATGTACATTCTCCTTTCCTTTTTCCTTTCAAAATATGCTAAGTATATTCTGGAAAAATTAATGTTCCTTCAAACTCATCTCACTGGAGACCTAGGATTTACAATGTTGCTTTTCTGAAAAAAAAGTTAAGGTATTCCTGTACTAAGGAACTAATAAACTGAGTTTATGTATCTCTGACTATTGACATAATGTTGAACTATAAGGTTTTATTCCCTTTGTATTCATATCAAATTATTCCAGATTCATGATCTCAGAAGAGCTCAGTTAGCATTCAACTAAATATGCCATGTAAGCATGACTTTTTAGATTCCATGCAGAATATTTGACAACTAAGGAGTGTTTACCAAGAGAGACGTACAATTCAGTATGAAATTTTGCTTCATGCTTCATAAGTTTTCTACTTAAAATTAAATATCAATTGAAGTAACTTATGTTTTCTCTGGCTAGAAGGATTTTGCGACATAACCTTGAAAAGTGAAAGTAAAGTGAAGAGAAATTGTAAGGAACTTTTCGTTACAATTGTTGGCTTTGACTCCGATCTGAGGATAGGGATATTCAAAATTTTAGTCTGCCAAGTATCTGAGGGATATTTCGAGCTCACGAAAAATATTTTTTATCACGAGAATTCTCTATTGAAGCCAAAACCGTGTAAAAGCCAATAGATATACTGATTCAACGAAATATGTTTTTTCCTTGCCACTAATGCAATTTCTTTTACCACATCCAAGTTTTCTCTTTGGACCTTTCGGTGAAATCAGTCCGATAATAGATGTTATACTACTAAGCATTTGCCGACAAAAATGCAGATCGAAAATTCTGGCAACATTTGAAATTTACTTCCAAATCCTTGGGAAATATTGCAGTACTCTTGTTACTCACTCTAACCCTAAAGTATAAGTGATGTTGATGAATGTGGATTTTATCAGAATGTATTTCTCACGAATTCAGTTACCCTTCTATAAAAATATGCAATCGAGATGTATTTATCTCCTTTAAAATCATGGTCTGCCTCGTAATTTATTATAAGAACTTCTTCCAGGATGACGAAAACTTACGTCTACCTTAACGCTCTTATTAATTGAAATTAAACTCGTAATTTGTTTTTAAGATCGGGGTTTTAAATGAAAATCCTGATTAGATTGAAAACAACCAGTTTCGAATTTCAATAACCCGCTTTTTATAGTATCCAATAAGTGAATCATGGGAGTAATATTTCCCAGTAACGACCTTTTTATGTGACGGAGGTAAGTTAACATGTCCAGAGCGACCATACAAATTCGTATATTGTACTCATTACTTAGAAGTAATTGGGTAGTTACTGTTTTTTGATCGAAGTGCCAAATATGAACGAAATAAATACACTGAGAAATTAAAGAATGATAAAACCGAGGCCAATATACTTCGACTGTCATTTTCGTCGTGGCGCCACCTGTTTCCTAGCATAAAACGGCAAGCACAGTGGATATTTGGCATATTTGGTTAGTCTACGACCTGACTGCTGTCATGCTGTAAACTTGGAGGAGAGAGTGATAAGAGGCAACGAGCATCGAGCATTGGGACGACGAAGGAAGTGGCAGTTCCATCAAGTAAGTCTTCGATTTTATCAGATGTTTGAATTATTAGTATTCTGGGTATTAAATAGTATTATCTGCAGGTATTCTTGCACCTTCACATAGTTAAATCGGACAATCGAGAAGAAAATTAGTGTATGTAATTGAATAAATCTTGAGCATTATGATTTTGCGAGACTGTTCGGCTCGAATGAATTGAGGCAGCGCCAACGTGATCGGAGGTGGTATCGAAGTCAAACGCGCCATGCACCCTAGTTGACTGCGTTTTTATTTTAATTTGATCAAAACATGGAATGCTCTAAATCAGCCGCGAAAGCCTTCCTTGAGGGAAATATCACGTGGAATATCAATTAAATTGATAGCTTACATATTTCATCCTCTGTTGTCGTACTCATTCTATCTCAGATTGAAGCCTGAAGAATTCTGCGCTTGGTAATGCTCTTACCATTTGGAAATATCTTATCCAAAGAGTCGCCAAAGTTGATTACTTTGCTCAAAACCCGATCGCCATTATCGAACGGTGTTGGCAAGCTGTCCATGATGAAACTGTCCCACGTGGTCTCCAAGAAATTTAGATCAGTGCTACCCCATCAGAGCTGTTGAGAAGTATTCTTACGTGACTTTTTGAATATGCATTTTGAAGCACTTTAAGAAACATTTTTGAACTTGGGTGTTTGGCTAATTTTGGTCAAATATGGAGTTTAATTTTACCCCGATCTCGGAGAGACTACAGATTTGTCATTTCTGCAACTTAAGTCAAAATTAATTTAAAATCCACGGCAAATTTGTTTTATTTACGATTATAGATACCAGATAAGGTCTTGTCTGTCTTAGGATTAAGGATAAGGCTTTCCAGTATAATAAGAGTCGTGAAGATGATAGTGAATGGCTGAAACCGATCCCTTATTTCTGCTTTCACAAAACTGATTTGTAATAAGCCATTCTTATTTTTGTGTCTCTTGCCTCTTTGCGTCTAATTTTCCGGACAATTGTGCGTACGTTACCAATAGGATAACTTTATCGATACCATCTATTTTACAAGTGGAATCTCAATGAATTTTTGCTTGCATCGTATTTAAGAAACGGCTGCTTGTGTTGCAATTTTAATTATGATAAGAATTACTTTTCGCGAACTTCATTTGGCATCATTTTACAATATTACTCACTGGTGCTTCAGAGCGATTTCGAAGAATATTTGCGATAATATTTTATGAATACATTTCTGGGTGATTTTGTTATAAATTCAATTTTGAAAATATCGAGTACTGGTAGATACTAGATCTAGACCAATTCTAGATGACACTTGATTAATCCTCAATACTTATTGATTGCTAGGTTATCTCAATGGTTAGCATAAGAAAATTTCATGTTTTTGTGTAATCGATTCAAATTTTCGCTAACATTTTTCAATTGGCGTCTTCGCAAGAGTTGAGTTATATTATTAGTAGCATGTTAGGTTATTAGTCTCAAGGGTATAAATGTTATTTCGAATTTCAATTTTCTTTCATTTCCTTTCATAATTTTCAAGCCTCAGAATATTCTCTCTCCATTTAATAAAATTTAATAATAATTGAACTTTCTAAAGTTTTTGTTTCAAATTACTGTGTATTGAAATATTAGTGATCATGCCGAAGAGTTCTGGAAAATGAATTGCAAAAAATTAGATATCTGGTAAACTACTTATTTCTGGATGCATGTTTATGGGAAGAATTTAAAATGTCAAGAAGTTCATTAGCAAGAATGTCAGGAAATTGGGTTTTCAGGCTCTAAATTGACTATTGTCCACTAATCTTGCACTTCATGATTGAAACATCGATAGAATATTGTTTGTCTAATTTTCTTTTCACTGCAGTACAAACCGGATCCATCCTTGGCTGAAGAGACACAGAAACCAATTTTTTGACAAGAAAATTTATTTTCTTACAGGAAAAAAATGCATTGATTTCCTTGTAGGTGATGGAAGAGTCAAATTTTACTTGCTGTTATGAATGTAACTTTATTGAAAAAATTGAAGTGTACATTTTATTACAGAGATAAATAAATGTCAGAAAGAACCTTTTCAAGTTTCATTTTGAATATGTCCAACTCCTCACCCGCCAAAATCTTTGGTGCAGTTTCGACTAATCATTGTCATTATCAAGCCAAGGAATACAGGAGTATTAGGCTTTTATAGGTAAAGAGGGGTAGAAGAAGGGAAAAGAGGGGAGCGGTAGGTGGAAGGAAGGAAAAGAGTAAAGGTGATTAGGAAAAATATTTACAAAGTATAACAAAGTGAGGTATGCGTCATGTAGTATGAACATTGTTTTGAGTGGTAGGGGTGGTGAGGAGAGCAGAACGAGTTTGAAAAATGTGTTCATTGAAGGTTTAGTTCCAGAGGCCATCATCATTGCGTATAAAGCATCCAGGTTTCATAAGTCACTACTACCCAAGATAATGCCATATGAATACAAACTGGAAGAGGTACATACATGTAAGGTTGGTGCAAATCCTTGGTAACTGGGTTGGTTCCAGGTATGCAATTACCCTGATTTTAGATACACAAGCAGAAAAGAATATTTTTAACTTAACCCCATCTACCATCTGGAGCCACCCTGTCTTTGAATCCTATACGTTATTACATACCATATTTACAATTTCCTCTCAGATCCATCTGTAGAGTTTCTAGTGCCACTTAAAGTATAAAAATATTCTATCTTACATAATATAAAAATATATGATGCTACTAATATTTCTATTATTGCCCAGTTTGCAACAAGGACATAACGAGACTTTTTACAGTAGGGGTGCAACATATGACCAATAAATATCTATAGGGAGCAAGAACATTACACTCATGAGCTGAAATTCTCAATTCACTTCTCTGTAAATATCATGTATAGTGAAATGTCTACAGCGGAACCTGTATATAGCGAAAACTTGTCTATTATGGAAAATGTCTGGTCCTGATCGAAGGAATAGGAATCTCTATTCAGTACTTCAAACCTCTATAATACAGAAACCTGTCCATAATGGAAAATTTTTCTGGCATCATGTGATTCCACTATAGACAAGTTTCAAAGTATGTGATATTTACAGAGAAGTTAAGTTATATGAC
>KZ308483.1:834971-859378 GCA_000376725.2 Ladona fulva | reverse complement strand
TTCTTCTGCCTCGTCTTTAGTATCCTATATGTATATATATATATATATATCCGTAGAAGCGTCTATATAAAGAGATATATCTTGTGTGTATATATATATATATATCCGGAGAAGCATCTATATAAAGAGATATCTTATCTTATATATATATATAAAATCAAATTTTAGCTATGCCTACATTATAAATGATTGTAATATACTTTATTACTTTTTCTATTATTAAATATTTAGCATATCTAGTCACTGTTGCCATAAATTATTTCCTTAAGTCATGAATAACCACCTCCCAGCAATGAAGACTGAATACCCCATCAGTAAAAGTTGTCAGTTCTCTTTCTTCCTTTACCCTCCTCATTCCTAACTTTGTCCATCCACCTGATGTTCATCATTCTTCTCCAAACCCACATTTCAAAAGCTTCTATCCTTTTTATATCCATTTTAAGGAGTGTCCACGTCTCACAGCCATATAGGAATACACTCCACACCAAGCACTTAATCATCCTTTTCCTCAGTTCGACATTTATGTTACTAGTTAATACCTTTCTCTTTTTTGTAAATACTTCCTTTGCCATTCCTATTTTTAACCTTACCTCCTTCTCACTTCTCCAGTCCTTTGTCACCTCCACACCTATATATTTATACCTTTTGACTTGTTCTAATCTCACACCTTTTACAGACACATCCATCACTTCATCATCTCCTATTTTCATCTTTTTTGTCTTCTTTTGGTTTATTCTCAAACCATAACTTTCTCCAACATCCTCAAGCTGTTTTAGCATTTCCTTTATTTCACCTGTACTTTCCGTGATTATTACCATATCATCGGCAAATCTAATACATTCGACACTTCTCCCTCCAATGCGAACTCCTTTATCTCCTTTCCAGCATGCCATGACCATCTTTTCTACATAGATATTAAATAATGTTGGCGACAAGCAGCAACCTTGTCTCACTCCTTGTCCTAAGTCAAACTACTCTGTTTTCATTTCCCTTATCCTTATTGCAGCTTCTTGACCCACATACAAGTTTCTTATTAACCTCCTGTCCCTCCAGTCTACCTCATTTTCTTTTAATATTCTCATTAATCTTTTCCACTGAACACAGTCAAAAGCCTTCTGTAGATCTACAAAACATAAACTCAAACTTCTTCCCTTTTCTAAATATTTCTCTCCTATGATTCTGACTACACCTACTGCATCTCTTGTCCCCATACCTCTCCTAAACCCAAACTGTTCTTCCACCATATTTCCTTCCATTTCACTTACAACTCTTCTATTCAGTATTCTGAGTAAGATCTTCACTGCGTGCACTGTGAGACTAATTGTTCAATTCTCTTCACACTTCTTTGTGCCTTTCTTTGCTAAGGGTAACATTTCTGTCCTTAGGAAGTCCTTTGGCCATTTCCCGCTACTATATATGTCATTACATAAAGATGTCAGCTCTTTCATCCCCTTTTCTGTAAGGTACTGCAGTAGCTCCACTGGTATGCCATCTACACCTGACGCCTTCTTATTTTTCATATCCTTCATGGCTGCAATTGTCTCATCTACCAAATTAAGTTGTCTGGTTCTAGTAACTCTTCCTCTTCTATGGTTAAGTCCTTTGGATTAACTTTTGCTTTGTAGAAGATTTCCATGTATTCTTTCCATCGTGCTATTATTGCTTTATCTTCCTTCATTAATCTGCCTTGTTTATCTTCTATTTCCTTAGTAAAACTTTCTCTAGCTCTTCCGTCTAAGCTGATTTCTTTTATTTTCTTATATACTAGATCATATTGTCCTTTCTTTTCCTTGGTATGGGATAGGCTGTCAAAAATCCCTACACATTATGCAAATTTTTGTGCTTGTTAGAAATTCAAATAACAGCTAATTTGAAGTTTTGACTTGGTAAAATTGTCCTTATAAAATAATTAGTAGAGAACCAACTACCCAATGGGAAGTAGATTCTCTCCATGAAGTTCAATAATTTGAATTTTAAAGGATGAGTAGCCCTTTTTGATTAAAATAAACTTTTTATTTAATACATACACAATAACAAATATTTTTACAACCAATGAAAAAGTTCATACATGGAATGAAGCAATTTTCATTGCAAATAGGAAGTCTTGATTTTGTGTTATCATTTTGATCTATTATTTATTTTTAAACAGCAAACCAAGTTGCTCAATTTTAGATTATCAGTCAGTCATAACTGAAAATTGATTTCTAATGCAGATATTGCTGTGTCATTAACAAAATACCTTGGCATCTCTTAATCCTTTCAGACACATGATGATGTCCATAATATATTTTATTACAATCACTGTCACTATTAAACCTGCCTCATTATGTACATAAAATCATATACTTTTCAAATGGATCATTTTGAAATCGTTATTTACGTTTAATTTTTGAGATTCATATTCTATTGGACAAACTGGAGAAATATTCAAATTTAATAGAGACATCAAAAAAATTTATAAACTTCATTAAATTTTTTGTATTGCAATAATTTATTTAAATTTATCATTTATAAAGAAATAAATCTATTATTGGTAGCCTTTTAATGGGTTTTGTTCCATAAAATGATTGAAAATGGCCTCTCTTAATAACATGGTTTAACATATTGAGCAAATGTCAATGATTTGATGATAGATGCATACTCATGGGTCATGGTTAAAAACAAAGATACGTTGAGCAAGAATGAATTGCCACCACCAAATGCTGTAGCAGGAAATTTATATCCTCTCAGTAATAGAAAAATTACATTCCTTTGGTCATCTTCTTTCAGCTTCTAACACCTCATGATTTTTAAAAGTATTTGGTATTTGAATTTAGATCTTGCAATTTGATCAATTCATAATCCTTGGTATCCGTTTAAGATGCAGTTGCTAATATTTCATTTTATGAAGGCTATTTATAGAAATAATATTTAGCAAAAATAAATAAAACAGCTATGAAAGACGACTCATTTGATTGATTTTTGAATTCACAAAGTAAAAGTTTTTAAGGAAATTTATGATCTATTTAAAGACTAACAATATTGAAGCAAATACACCTGAGGTAAAAATTTTATCAAATTCATAATTATTACCATAATTTCCATAAGAGAGAGTAGGTTACCAAGAAAATAAAAAAGACATACAATAAGGTAGCACTGTTTCCTATCTTCTCCATTATCACACTTCATCAAATATTCTATCTTATTTCACAAACAACAGCACTCTGTTTTATTGGTTTAATTTCATGGATGTTGAACTTGAAGATTAGCTCTTCTTACTTGTAAATCAGAGAGAAATCTCTCCTTTCACTTTCAGTCATGTTTTAACAAGAAAACATAATTCAAAACAAACAAGTATATCTGATTTGTAGATGTGGGCTTTAACAACATCCACATTCATTTCCATCAGCTAAAGTTGTGGTTGTGTTGACTGCAAGAACTGATGGTCAATGTATTGCTGCAAGATGATTAGGGTTTATGTTGGTAAAAATCACCTTTCCCTGATCAAAATCCATCATCTGAAACCATCTCAATGGCACATCCTTGTCTATGTCTGCGATATCTAAGGAGAAATCACTCTTTCAATCATTGCAGCACATTATCCTCATTCTTGGCAGCTTTGGATTACTCTTGAGGATGCTTTAACATTACAACCACAAAAGCTGAAGGTGTCAAGAGAGGCTATGCAAAAACAACTATATACAATTACACATCCCCTCTGTAGTTACTAGAAATGTCTTGACAATTTCCTGCTATCACAGGACTTTTGGAATCTCGCTATCCTCTCTTAGCTTTGAGAACTAAAAGACTGATGGATAGGAATAAGACAATCCAGATTATTGTTGAAATGAAGCCATTGTAGACATCTGGTTCTGTGATTCCCCATCCCCTGGTGAGCATACTTCTAAGTGAAGTTGTTGCCATGGTTAGAGGCAGACCTAAACTTATAAACCGAAGGACACAAGGCATTCCTTCAACTGGCCATATGACTCCTGCAAAAAGAGGTGAGAAGTGTGAATTATGATCAATCTTCAGAGGAACTCAGATCACAATAAGTACTTAATCTATGGAGATTTCTATGGCTTCTTACCACTCAGTAGTAGGGTTGGGTAGAAACTACCAAGGGCAAGTTGTATAGCATTTCTTTCCAGCTCACAAATAGCTGATATCACAAATCCTGTAGGAGAGAAAAATGTTTGTTTGAAGTTGAAAAAATTGGAAAATGTAAAAAAAAATAAAATTAGGAATTGAATCTCTTTATAGGTAAATATTTACCAAAGCACATTCCACAGAGGCCTTGAAGGATGGTCAAGATGATAACCCAGCCAACATCTCCCTTGCACTCAACTCCAAACACAAGTATCATGAAAATGAGCACAAGTGCAGTTTGTCCACACATAACAACAAACTGGGTTACAACATGGGAGAAAAGGATCTCAAAGGGTGTAACACCTGAAATATGAAATGTAGTTGAAAGTTTGTTCTAATACAATCAATACCATGCTCAAAATCTCAGAATCAATTCAGGCTGATGTCAGAAAAAAAATCAGAAGTACAGCTTACCAGCAACCCAACTTCTGTCAAGAAGTCCTTCCATCCTTTCAATAATAAGAGCAGATGATGTCAAAGCAACAGCCAAAAAGAAGACAATACTGAAAAGTCAATGTAGCAGTGAAATTAGTCACCAAGCATTATCAGATTTATGGTAGGATATTTATCAAAGCTTAAATGAGGATATTATGATACCATTCTACACCCTCAATGAATTTGAATATATTTATGTGCTTCATTCGTTATTATTTTATAATTTGATAATAAATTTATTTATCCAATGACATATACAAGCATGAATAGGACAAGTCAATGTAAGGACAATTACAAAATAGTTATTAAAAAGGATTAGTTGTTATAACAGTTCTTAAATATAGTTATGAAAAAAGTATTTAGCTGTTAGATTGGTATTTAAATTTCAAACCAATCAATGATAGGATATGGGGATAGATTTAGAGAGAATAAATAAAATGCTGGAAATTATATATTTGGATAAAAAGTACACTTTAGCCACAATTAATTCAATAAAACTAAAATAAATACATCATCAAATTCAAAATCTTTGTAATAAATACTTAATTAGTAAAGAACCTAAAAATGGGAAAATTTCAGTTGATAATATCTCTTTTAGCAATTTATAAATATTTTGAGTTGGTTTAAGTAAGTTGGATGAAATTGTTAATGCTTTGGTAAGAATGAGAGACCTTAAAATAACATATGATTTAATCATGGTGTCATGAAACAACTCAGAATGAGAAATATTAGTTAGTAAAAGTAAATAGTAAGCAGTACTTCTGTTTTGAGCTATTTAGATTCACCACAACATTCAACTTCACTGATGTATTTACTTACGTGAGAATCACTCCTGGAGCAACGAAATCAGTGAAGCTTGGGTCATTACTTCCATAAATTGGTTCTCTGAACTGCAAATATAAGAGTAAGTTTTGAATTTCAGTAGAGAAAGTAGTTTCTGTGTGATGATAATTTTTCATAAATTTGATTTCTAATTCTACATCTCATGAGAAAAAATTGTTACCTGGACTGGAATGTCTGCTAATTTTGGATTTTGGTCACATTCTTTGAGTAAATCTTGTGCAAAGTCACGATAGGATAGTTGAAGGTCTCGATTTAAAGTTAGTCCAATTTGCTGATCTGTTGAAATAAACAAGAATCATGAATTTCATAACCTCATTTTTAATTATTTCTTAAAACAATTCCTTTATGAGCAATTTTTGGATTTGTGTCCGTGTTGATAGTGGTTTGGGAAACTAAGGTTTTAATTATAAAAATATGCATATCAATAAATAATAATGAAACATTTCATAATGCAGTTAACACTTCATTATCTCATTAAAGATGAGGAGAGGATGATAGCTTTATATGAAAATACAGATAATCCTAACCATTATTTTTATTTCTTTATAACATTCATAGTTTTCATAAATTAACAAGGTCTTACATAAATTCTGCATGTGTTAGAATGCCAAGTTACTTTTGTATTTTTGGTGTTAGAATTTTTAAAAAGACTGCAGATGATATCAATGAAGAGTAAATATTCATTGGTACACAGAAGATCTGCTCATTGATAATTGAGAGTTCTTTCTACATGCAAACCTACTTACGTACATATGCATACAAACATACATACACACACATATATTTTTGCAAGTTACATAGTTTTAAATGGATCAATGTAGTTAACACTCACTTGACATATCCAACCAGACTTGAATTTCACTTTGGTCGAGAGTCTCCTCATCAGCATCTCTCCCCAAAGCCATTCTAGCAACCAATGCATCAGTGAAATTTTCAGTGAAGTATAGAGCTCCCCAAGCTTCACCTAAGCGTACTGCTTCTAAAGCGCTTTCTGGATCCGGATAATTTACCTGGAAATATATACATTCATAATTACGCTCTTTATTTTTATCATCTATGACCATGCATTTAATTAAAGTGTTCAGTATTTCAAAATTAATTTTTAAGATTCTCTGATGATATTTGTTCCACAATTTTGCAATTTTTAAACCTGAATTAACATATAAATTTTTATTAGCTTACTTTTATTAATGTGTCATTCTTTAGATGCTGCAGGTATCTACAACTCAACAAAGTAAAAGAACAACCCGATGCTGGTTCACATTGCTGGTCAGTGCTATTAAGCTCGTGGTTAACAACTGCCAAACGAAGTCCAGTGGGGTCTCTTCCAATTGCCAAACAAAACAATATCACTTGCATAACAGGCAGGGCAAAGATGAACAGCATAACACTGAAAAGTAAGGTATGTACCTGTTAATGAATGGCTCCTGGTGATTTTGTGGTACTCTAATATTACCTCAGATAAGAAGGACAAGTGGTACAGTTAACTGTGAATACTCTCCTCTGCTTAAGGTAGCCATTATTAACTTTTTCAGTTTTCTCAATGCATATTACGACAATTTAATATTCCATGAGAATTATTTCCTATAATATTAAACTCTCAAGGTAGGATTAAAGAATTTGTGTATTGGTGCTTTTTTAAAAAATATGAACATTTAATTCTTTAATGTGACTTTGCACTGCCATAACATAAAATACTGGATCACAAATAGCAAATGTCATAAAATGTAATCTTTCAGTGCAGCAATGCATATGTTTTTATAAGAATTCAGAGAACAATTATTATAAAATTAGGATAGTTGCAATTAATTTCGTATTATATTTATAAAAAATGGTTCATGAAATATGAACTATAAATTTCATACTTTTAAGTATAGCATAATTATAAAGGCAGTTCAAGATCTCCTCACCCAACATTTCTCCACATCCGAAGGAAATTCTTTTGCAATAATGCTCTGATTTTACCACGAGAGGTAATTTTGAAGCAATCAGAGCAGTCACTGCAATCATCATAATCTAATTCAGGCTCAGGGGGTGGTGCAGAGACTGAGTTAGACTTGGGTTTTCCATTCATCTGGAAATGATAAATTAATTATAGCTCACTTAAACTTTTACCTCAAACCTGTTTATGTCTTACATTAAAGCTATTCTAGACTCTCTATTTTATTATTAAGTTTTACTACTGTTTTGGTGGTTTAATTTAGAATCTAATGTTTTGTATAATGACAGATAATGTAATTAGCTTAGCTCATATGATCTTATCAAACTTACTTCTGGTGCACTCACACCATTGACCCCTTCATGGTTTAACACTTCTTTAGACTGGTGAAAATTAAGACCAACAACGCCACTTTCCTCAGTTACATACACTGGCACATCTTTCTTCCCCCAGTTCAATGATGCCTAATAAAATTGTTGATAAGAAATTAGAATACATACTTTACATTTTACATATCTGATTACTTCCAAATAATTTATGAATATGGAAAAGCGAGCATGTTTCTTTTTCCATTCAACTTACTAAGGAGATATTATTAGATACATTAAGCTCAGTTAGGTTAGCACTGCTGTTAGATCCCTGCTTTCTGCTAAGCTTCAGGAAAACTTCTTCTAAAGACTGACACTGGTACATGGATAAAAGAACATGTGGTGATTCTTCAGCTAGCAGCCCTCCATTGCGCATTAGTCCAATCTGTAAATATATTAATTATAAATATCATTAGATAGTTTTTCATGAGTGGCTTAGGTTATCTTAGGTTTTCAGAACCACTTTCAAGGCACATGAAATACAATGCATTTCTTATATGCTGTATATCGCTATCCAGCTTTGTTTATGTGGTTATCATAATATATGTTATTCAATTTTTACATAGAGATTGATTGCTCAACGAAATGGACATTTGTCATCTAGTAATTATTATCCTTGATTAAATTTTCTTCCAAAGATAAGGATATCATAACTGAATTCATTTCAGTCTTGCAAATAGCCAAAGAACTATGCACCGAATTATTTTTTTATGATTAGCAGAATAAATTCCTTTGCTTATAAATATTTGTGGCCAAAAGTCTTCTTTGTTGTCGAATTCCAACACCCAAGAAACGAAAAATTGAGGATAATTTGGAATTTTTCTAAAGATGTCTTTCCGTTGTCGTTGTAGTAAATCGCATAATTTATATTTCAAAGCTTGTATATTCCAAATCCAGTATTTTAGAAACTATTCTGTACGCTTCATTTACCTCTTTAATGTGCAAGAGTGGAAAGATGCTGAGAGAGTACGGATTTAGGAGTTTTAAAACATAAAATTTCGGAGTCCACATAAATGCGTGATATGTACGAGTTGTTTTGATTGTTTTCCTATACAAACGTTGATGCTGATTCTGTTTTATTCCGCGCCTATTTATGATAATCTTTGTAGATTTTACCTTTCCTACATGCATAATCACTTTGCAGTTCGAGGAAGTCTTTTCTTTAACACGTTCCTCGAATGAACGTAAAGTTGCGGGAGATTCCTTTTTGCCAATATCATGGCTCATCTCGTCTCGAATATAGAATAACTTCCTGTTTTTATTATTTATGTAAATAATTGGATGTAAAAATTTCGATGGAATTCAACTTTGATAAAAACAAAGTATTACAAAGATAAATATGTACTAAGTTTTTTTCTGTTAAGGCTAAACAATAACATACTTTAGAATGTAATAACTTTTCTAACGGTATAATTGAAAAATATTGCAGATTTAAAGTAATTTCACTGAGCTTATAGCGGGAGCTAATGAGGTCTACCGATGCATTTTATGAATTAATGTTGCCAGCTATCAGAAGGGTCTCCTCATGTCTGCTGCGGAGACCTTTCGAGTAATTTACACACAACAAAGCAGATATGGTTTGAGCAAGCATCAACGAGAAATGTGAGTAAATAGCTTAACCGTGTCACGAAGCCATTGGTTAGTTTTTCCATTGACCGAATCTCCGTATGACTCCATCCTTATCCTACTTCGTATTTAGTATACGTTCGAAAACTAGAACACTGAGAAATAAAGCATTAGATTAAAAAGGCCGCATTATCAACTGTAGAAGGAATTAACTTGAATAAAACGAAATATAAGGTTTTAAGTGAATAGTCGACACGGACTAAAGTAATTCGTCGGTTGTTTTCTAGCATTCGAAAGAAAATGTTTGAGTTTGTTAAGTTTAAACAAATATTATCCCTCGACGTAAAAATTTATTTATACTCCGAAACAAAATCCCTTAATGTTAACTATCAAAATTTGAAATATCTGATAGACTTGACTTTATCCTCTTATTCATTCTTCCTTAATCGTTTCATTTTTTAGAGGTTGTACTACAACTGCAACTACCCTAGAGGTTATAGTAAAACATCCTGTCAAACAGACATCACCTCCAAGCTTCTGATCGTGATGGAAATTTTTCTCTCTCGTAGAAACGCATTTACAGGAGAATTGATACAAACAGTAGAACCGAGAGTGAAATCTGGCTTTTACGTCAGCCTAGAACGCTTCGCTACAACTCTTTCTCTTTTAACGCGCTAATAAGACCGATAATCACTAGCTGAATAAAACACAAACATTTTGAAATTTGAATATATTTTTGGTTTTGACTGATGCGAACGCGGAGAAAGTTAGTGGGTTGCGAACCTGAACGTTATCAGATACCAACCATGAAAATAATGGAGTAATAAACCTAATTGAAAATATGATTTTCCGTTCTGGTCCACATAGACATGAACATCTCTAATAAGTGGTAATAATACCCATAATTGTAACTCATGCTTATTACTCCAATGCAGAGTTCGGAGTAAAAATTAAGCAGGCACCGTTGCTTTCGTGAAGGATACGTATTTACCGAATCATCGCTGAAGTTTATACTTGTAATTGGAGCTCTATAAATGCTATATCTACTATTGTGATCACAAAAAATAAGCCTATGACATAATATATACGACGTATCGCTCTATCCCATATACATCATAGTATGATCTCTCTTTTACCTACTCCATCTTACCATAACAAAAAGTTAGTTTGGATGTTTGGAGCTATATTATCAAATTCCATGGAAAAAAGAAAAGAAAGCGTTACTATGTAAAATCAATGAAGGAAAAATAGTCAACAAATTTTTTTTGAGGATTAAAATCATACTAACATTAATCTATATCTTATGGTAAAAAGGACTAATACGTAAAACACTTACAAGCAAATTAATGTATTTAGAGTGAATAACTATGTTTATTTCGCAAATTGCTATATTTATTAGATTCTCTTCATTTTATTTTTCTATTTTAGAATCAAGCAATTCTGCTTAATTCTAAAACATTTCTTGCAAATGAGGCCCGTTCAATTTAAAAAGAAAGCATTTCCAAACATTTCACATAAAAAGGGAAAGAATAACGACTGCTTATGTTTCCTTTTCAAGTGTCACTCTAGCTATGTAATGGGGCCCGAAAGAATCTTACATGATTTATCTAAGAGATAATAACTGTCTCATTCAAACTTCTGTAATACGCTGACATGTATTATGCTTTATTACATTGCAGTAATTTTTTACTATGAGACATGGCAGATTATTTCTTTCCAGCTATCACGTTATGAAGCCTAAATTAGCGCCTTTTATCCAAACTCTTTTTAAAGGGAAAGCGAAACTCGTTGAGGAAGCTTCAGGCGTTGAAATCGCCAATGAAGGAAAGATTTCCTCAGTGCTGGAAAAGTCCACTAAAACTAAAAAATCCGTCTATTCATCAAAATCAATACTTTAACTTGTCTTATATTGGTATCAAAGATTTAAAGCCTTCGAATCGAGCTAGATTTGTAGAAAAAATTAATTCTTAGACTACGATGAGTCCAAGTAAAGGTTATACTATGGTATGAAATATTCGCATTGGAAGAGAAAACTCGTTTTTCATTTTTCAAGCGGGCTGAGCGAGGAACTTAAAAAATCAGTCGCTATCCAACCAGCAGCTGTATCAAAAGCGCTGATTCACGAAAGTGCAGCATTCAAACGCGCAAGAGCTCGAAGATCGCGAAAGCCTTAGCGATATTTTTCGCGACAGCTGCTCGCGTAGAAGTGCTCGCGCCCGGAAGTCTAACACGTGCTCCATTCTTCCTTTGCATGCATAAAAATCTCTCTTCACTGGACAACGCTCCCCCTGGCCATCCTTCTTTTGCCCGGTAAAACACAAGGGAAAGAAAATGGAGTGGGAGCAAGAGGTCGGTGGGGGGAGGCGTTCAGGTTGCCGTCTCTGGAGAAAGTGGGAAACCAAACTCTGAGGGAGGAGGAGGAATTGCGCAAGATCTTGCCTGATAACTTTTTTGAGCTGTGCCCCCCTGTTGGGAGAGGAAGTGGAAGGATGGGGTAGCGTAGAGAGAGGGATTTCCGGTTAATGGACAAGTGAGTATGAAATATGCGTGCGTGTTTTCCTTTAAATCCCTTAGTAGTAACTACAAAACTTACCTCTTAAAATTTCTATTGGAAGTTGGTTCGGATCGAAGTTACTTCTTTGGTTGCTGAATATTATTATTATTGAATATTTGAAAGAATTTATCTTATTTTCTTGATTTATTTCACGAAAAGTTTGACAGCGAAAATTCTGGATATTTGACGAATTGATGAGTTAGAGTTGATAACTTTTGCCAGCATTTGAAAGATGCTGTCAGGGCTCAATATATACGGATATGCACTTAAATGCATTTCCATCGTAATATCTAAATCGTAGAGAAACGCAGAAAAATATATAATAATTCGCAGCCTTCTAGAAATTTAAAGTTACCTAGAGGTATTCCAAAATCTAACATTAAAGTATGTCTTGCCGCAGAATGAACGTTCATTACTTGTTGGCTTGTATGCTACATTCCTGAGAATAAGTCGACGATTAATTATCACATATAAACTATCAAATGCAGGAGAAATGGTGTAATCGGTCATATATGGGTCGGGATGACTACATCATCCCCCTTTTATCCAAGTAAATTATGCTCAGAAATTTTCTGAAGTTGTTCTTCCTGCCAAGGAACATCAAGCAGTAGATCTGCTAAGAGCTCCGAGGAAGGATGGTTCCGCCCGGGAAAGTTTATTATGTAATGCTTTTCGAGAGACGGATGTGCGTTAGAGCCTCGACAATCCATTTTTGACTATCTTTAGTTCGTTTGAATACAATTTTGTCAAATTTCGAGATTGAAGTTTTATTCTCAATGTTATGCCACTGTAGTTAAGCAATTGTCGATACTTGCTCAAATTCAGCGTCGGTCGATTTACTTCTATCTATAGTTATAAATCTATCTATTGTTTACATGCAAATTTAACCTCTCCATTACTTTCACGTCAAAGGGAATATCTATCCATATAATATATGCTGAAAAATTTCTGTGGCTCTGATAAACCTAAATTTTCTTTCTCCCTTGAGCTTCAAAATAGAGAGTGGCATTTCTGATTTGCTTTCACTCATCTTCATTTGTGTAATTTTTATTAAAACTGAGAGAGAGATAAAAATTATATTTCGAGCTGTTATTATATAGTTTTCAGCATAACATAAAAACTCGTAGACGTAAGAATTTTTTTCTATAGTTTCAGGAAGATGTACATACATTATAAAAAAATATTCATCACGCGAGCCTCAGTACATCATAACAAATTTCGATGGAAAATGCGCTCTAAGAATGCAAGGAAGAGGAGTGATGAAAAAAGTTTCGGATGAGTTGGAGTCGAAGCCCTCTAAAGAAGTTCAGTCCAATGACCCCGAATCATGAGCATCTCTTTTTGGAGATATCTTTAGGAGAAATCGTTTTGGTATTTTCTTTGGTCGATTCATCTCCCTCATGTCATCCAAGGTAAAAAGTGTGGACAAGAGCTAACAAAAGAAATAATTCTTTAAGTTTGAGGAATCTTTTTCTTAGAAATCTTATGCATGAAATCAGAAATCATATTATTTAATTAAGGTTAGTGTATTAAAACATGGAATGTGATCTTCTCATAGCGGCTATAACACTGCATTTTCCGTAGTTTTTCTTTTTAATATGCAACCGGTTTTGGCATAGAGGTTTGGCAAGCAAGATAGCATCTTCAAGTACAAGATTTCAAAATTTTAGATTGCGTGATTGATTGAACATCTAAGATTGTAAACGTTCATTCAAAGGAAATGATAGCTGTTGTTTTCAATAACTGTGAAACTCAGAAAAATAGTTTCTACTGGTTTGAGGAGACAAAAACAGTTTCGGCTCTACCGTGATTAAAATTTCCATCTTACTGAATCTTCTGAACTGAAATCTTCATCTTACTTAATGCCTTATGTCGCAGTTCCAGACTCATTGATGCACGCTCTGTCCTGTACCGTATGCTTTCAGGTAACAGACATTTTCTATTCGTGCTCAGGGGATCAAACACCCTTTGGAGGACCATTGGGCGAGCGGCTTTTGAAGAGCGTCTCGTTTCTGTTGTCCAGTGCAGGAGAGGTCCCGTGATGGGAATCGCAAACGACAACGCTTAGTTGTGTGTGAGTAACTTTCGCACGTGCAAATATCTACAGAACCTTCCTGGCGTATTCATACATCTGGCCACAGCAGTTGTGTGGTGCGTACACAATTCTCTCCTTTTTTATTGCAAATCAGGAAGTCCGCTTGGTGTAAAGATACGGTTTGGTGAAAACCATGGTACTCTCTACATTTTCAAGTAAGTTTAATAATAAACTTTTCACCGATAAATTACATAAAAATTTTACATTGTATATGTAGTATTTTACATGGTCCTGCTACCATGTCCTGACGAATGGAATATTTTTCATTTGTTTTTTGGTACAGGATAGAGAAAAATGTACCTTTCATTGATTTTTTTCTCAGGTTTTTTTTTCATGGCTGTGATAATATGAAAGCTACTGAGGTAGTAATGATACTGAATAATGGCATTGATTAAGGTCCCTCCTTTTTGGATGCTATGAAAAGTATTACTTTTAGAGTCATAGTACTTCACTTACGCGGACTTGTTACGCTTACCTTTCTGTCTCAGTGAGGAAAGCAATGGAAAAATACCTCATTCCACATTTTGTCTAGTTTCTTCAGCCACCTTTCCAAAGCTTTTTGTTGCTGGTGGCGAAGGGATTAGGGACCAGCCCTTAGGCTGAAGACTCCACAGACAGCATTTTATATATCCGGCTATTTTGAGTTGATAGAAAACTTCGCCGAATAACAAAGCTTTTCATCTAATGGAGATGGCGAATAAGTATCATTTGAAGTTTGTGATGAACGATTGAATTCTTTCACCCTGTATAGTGAATTATCTAAGGGATTCCGTTTTATAGCTTTATCATTTAACAAGATTCGTGAATAGAAAATTTAGAAATGTATTCCTCGACGGAGGTTTTCCTTAATGAAAGTGAAAATTCCCTCAGAACATGCAGAAAAGCTTTTACACATTTCTGAACTTGCAGCCTTCCAAATTATTCACTTCCTTTTCCTTAATGCTGCCAGTGCGATTTCCTTACACTTCAAAAACACGAAGACATTTCTTTTCTTAAGAAAATGAAAGTATTTTGGAGATTATATAAATCAAATTTCGAGTGAGCCAATGTTTGCCAGCGAGTTAATGTTGAAGGTATACAAAATTGGTGAACTAAATACTAGAAAGCTTTATTTGTTGCCGCTACTTTAGGACGTAATCGAATTTCAAATTGAATTTATTCACGGTAACGATTTGTGAATCTCAAGTTGAAAATGAAATAGGTTTTTAGCACCAAACATACCCTTGTGCGCAGAAAATATTTCATAACGAATAACTAAATATTTAAGCCAATTCCATTCACATTTTTATGAGAATGTCATCCAATTTCATGTCTCCTTCGCAAATCTAGGTTTAAGGAGAAGCAGCAAATGCTATTTTAGGGTCAAGGGAACTAGTGCGAGGTTTGTGACCTTGATGACGGGCTGTTTTTTTCGGTGAAAGGGCGCGGAAATACCGTACAAAGATGCAATAACTTATGAAATTCGGTAGGAAATTCGATCATGCGCGCTTCAATAATTTTCAATTATTTAGCGTGATTTACCGGTCAGCGACATTTCGGAAGCGGAATCGTCGGAGTCGCTCGAAAAACAGAGTCCGTGAATGACGTCCTTCGCGAAAGGAAGCCGAGGCTTTGGAGATTACATTTTTCTTTATGTATTTTGCAAGGTAAGGCACTGTCACCAAGCCCTGTTCGCCTATTAAGGCGTCATAGGTCGTGACAGGCGTCATGGTTGCTCCTTTATATTTATCATGATCGGAAACGGCGGAAAAACATTTTGTGATTATGCGGAAACTCTTTGGGTCTTTATCTCGACCGAAACGTATCTGATGGCACTTGCAAGACTAGGAATCTAGAAGCCAAACCTAATCTGCAACATGTTTAAGGAACGCGTAGATAACCGATTTGTTTTTCAATTCGAAATTCGACTCGATCACAGTAGATTTGATTCTGTTTAAGTATTAAGATATAATTCAGGAGTGAAAAATAGAGATATGACTGGGACTCGAACCCAGGTCTCTCACTCTCCAGGCAGATATTCTAACCACTGAACTACCATGCTGCGTTTCTTCCTCACTTTTGTTTGTTTATTTGGGAAGTACTTTTGTGAGCAAGGCAAGCAGCCTCAACATTTAGTGGCATGAACTACCGCCAGATGGTTCTTATTGAGACAGACCTGGGTCGAGTTCCAGTCATGTCACTATTTTTCACTCCCGTTATTCCTTGGGTTTCAGCCGCGCGGCTTTTCCGTGCAAAGTAAAACACCTTTCCTCAATCCTTATTAAGATATACATAAAAATTCTAATAGAAACCTTGGAAGAAAGATAATTCAGCTTAAAATAATAAATAAATAATAAAGCAATAATAACTAAGCTTAACATTTTAAATTAAACTTAAAGATTTTTCACTCTATTTTACAATTTTTTCTTTGAATGATCTCACATTTAATCGTATACTTGTCTGAGAGAAATCTTTATATACATTGGCCATCCTGACTGTCGGGAAATAATGATCGTTATTCATATTAATTATGTCCAACATAACCGTCTGCCATTTTTTATTTATATGAATCGTTTTTCTGCTTTCATTTGTAATATTTAATTCATTTATAGGCTTTTCTAAATTCGTGTGGTCCAGAATTTTAAGTGCAATATTACGGAATAGTTTTTCTCCCTAAAACTTCTCCTGTCAGGTAGAGAAGGGGAAGATGGATTGTAACTTTTGCCGGTAAGCACCAAAACAGATTCCTTAACTTGAAGCGTTACTTTCTGTCAGTTACTTATGTGATGTAGTTTGCAGTTTAATGGTAGCTCGATGTTATATTACGTAAAAGATTGGAGTTACGACTCGAAAAATTTCAAATAATTAAACAGGCCCCTCAGCTTTGCATCGATTTATGATTTATTTCTATTTGTCTCCAAATATTTGGCTTCATGCAAAAGGATTTGATGTCAACTTGGATTTGTATTCAGAAACAAATACGGAAACAGTGAGTAGAGATTATAAGAATAATGAAATGGAGGGAAAGACGTTGTAACGCATACATCACGCACCTACTTATCCGAAAGATGTCACATATTTCTTCACGAAATATTTCATTTTTGTACAGAGCGCTTTGCTTATTCTTATCGCACACCTAAACAGTATTACTCTAAAAGTATATCCTAATCATCCCATTTAAAAGCTATTTTTCCTGTGATTTAGGATTACATAATCGGCTCGCACATTCAGTAAGATTTAGTCATATTGAATTCTTTCAAATGTAAGCCAGTAGCGTAGCCTGGAGGGGTTGGTTGTTACCCCCCCCCCCCCTCCAGAGACTAAATGGATAAAAAAAAATCGAGGTTCTGGTATGGTAAATTCCAATAGTTTAAGTATTTACCGTCACACACGCCGCTGCTGGTTTACAGAGAGCATGAAAATATAAATCTGATTCCATCCTTGTTAAATATATGGTGGCAGAAGTTGACCTGTTCCAGGAATGAAGGTAATTTTGCGTTTACTCCATGGCTCAGACTCCTCATAATAGAGACTAAATTTACGCCCCTGTGTAAGCCCCTGTACATACTGTTAGAGCTTATTATTAATAATCGTACCGTCTGCAGTACTAGAGAAAATGGTAACAGCTTAAGGAAACCGATCCGGGAAAAATAAAATGTCTTGCGAAAGGATTTCTCGTATTAAGGGGGCAAGGTTTTCGTCCTCCGTCCTTCCAGCGATTCCGCCTTGACGAGGAAACGCCGTCTTACTTATGCTCTTATTGACGATGAAACGGAGCGAGGGGGATACAAAGGTCAAAATAGTCCTCGAAGAATCACACCTTTAATCGATCACGACAAGGAAACGAAGAAAGTAACTTAAAGAGGAATTCAAAGCATCTTATGGCGCTAGTCATCTAATGTTCTTCCAAGATGAATGATATGTATACTCGAGAAGACTTAACGCGAGTTTGTCTACACTAAATTAGAAGTTAAAATGCGGAAGAAACTTGTTTTTCTTGGTGAATAAGTTAATGTGAGAGATTCTTACCGTATGAGCCTGTCTGGCCTCTTCGATGTAATGGGTAGTTATGATCACAGTCTTGTTTCCATCTTTGGTAATTTGCACCAAATGGTTCCATATACTGAAATCAAAGAATGAAAGTTACGGTTATAAAGATAATACTCGTAGCAAAGGAATAATCTACATCGGGGTAATTTCTATCAACGCCGTTCTTACAGCTGTAATAGCTCACCAATAAGCACTTTGACAGGTTTTATAATGGATTATTTTATTTTTGATGCATTTCAAGTCAAGTAGATTCTCAGATGTGAATGATGGTGGATAATTTTCTCACAAATCGGAAGAGATACCTTTGTTCCATCAATGCATAGAATTTATTACCTATCGAAAACCTTGGAGAGAAAATCTTAATTTGAAATGTCAGTCATAGTTTTAATGGCTTTGGCCTCGTGATGCCAACGTCTAAGAGGAAATTAAATGCATTATTAATATCGTTTATATGGTAGGGCGTTAATAAGTCATAATCGATTTATTTTACGTCTCAAGTTTCGCAAGTTGACTTTGAATCTTTCATTTGAAAATGAAAAGATGTGAAACACACAGTTTTACAGCATTGATAATATATCAAAGAGAGGGTTCGGTGCTAAATGTTAAGTTGAAAGAAAGTATAATATTATTAAAATCTCGCTACATTAATCTTCTAATCGAAAATTATTAGGAAAAGGAAACTTAAAAATAGATAACAGCGAAATATTCAGTAAATTGAGTCACGCGTGTAGGATTAATTTTAAATTTGACTTATAATTAATCAAATACTTGTACATACTATTTTATTTATATGCTAAAGAGTGAATTAGCGATTGCTATGTTGTAATTCGACCTTGCTACGTTGCTTCTAAGAATGCTTTCGCAGAACCGGTGTAAATACAGAAATAAAATGTGTTTGTAACATGAATAGATCAGCCGGAAGCTATAAAATAAATGCTTCACTTTTCAGAGCCTCTGGTTTTTCCGGTCACGCAGATGCACATGAGCATAAGAACGATTTCGTCACTTGCAATTGCTCCTTAATACAAGCAAATATCATTAGAATCAGCTTGGAAGCAAAGGCTGGTATTTTAAATTTCTGAGAAATTTTCCAGACAGATGCAACTTCCTGGCATTCTCCATATTGATAAAGTTTAAAGCTTTCAAATGCCTTTGAGTTTAAAATGGACTTGTTTCGAAAAAATCATCGAAAATTCTCCTAATTTTTTCGGCTTTGGGTAGCGCTTGGAGCTATATCCCGTTCATTAGAACTAAATGGAATATACTCTTCGGTGGCTTCCTGACCTTTTCAACACAAAAACTCAGCGCATGTTATTTGTAACGAGGATTCTGGAAGTAAGATCCCAGTATTTCTGCATACATTCATATTCTTAAATCAGTTATCATGTAGCCCAATCAATGCATCTAAATAGTAAATACTAACTTATTATCCCATGTTTAAGTAAAACTAGTTTCATTTATTGTTGTTATTATTATTATTATACTCTTTACAAAATACAACGAGATGAACAAAATATAAAGACGTCTTCTAAATAATTTAATGTTAACTTTTTAGCATTTATAAGAATATGGAATGACTTATTATCACCTCGTAGATATCTCATATAGAGCAAAACGTTATGTATCTAGTTTGAGTGTCTTTTACTCTCTACGGTATTCTTTTTGACTTTTAAGAGGCCCAATATTAAATATTGAAAATATGACATTTTAAATCCGACATACATTTTGCGAGTTTTACTTTGATTGTTAGGGATCAACGATTGGAATCCCAATGCGCTACGAAATTTCTTTACTTCCCTTCTTAGCGGGACAGTCTCAATTTTTATTTATAGTCAACCTAAATTACAAGAATGAATCAGCGGAAAAGATCAGGAAGGCCGTTTCCGAGACAGTCTTCGAGACGTGGGAACAGCGATTTCCTAGTCTTCACGACCAACTCCCAAAAGACCCCCAAAAGGTCGATTTCACCTTCCTCTTATATTTCCCATTAGTTCCTCCCGTTACAAGGAGTTTGTGGGGAAGTCCGGGGACCCGCTCACCTTTGCCGAAGCAGAGGGTCTACGCCCACGGTCGGCTCGTCCAGGATGAGTAGCTCGGGGTCGTGCATGAGAGCCACGGCGAATGAGACACGCCGCTGTTGACCTCCGCTGCAAAGAGAGAGAAGAGTTAGTCACATGACGCCGTCGGTAGTCGCTTTCATTGAGATGAAGCGTAACAGTTTGGGCTAAGTGGGTCACCGATGGCATTTCCTGTATTTTCCGCGTTTGTGCGGACCGCTACGTTACGTAAAGAACCTTTTCATCCGTTGAAGTCGTTACGAGAAAGGAATCGTAACGCATTCGCGCGGCGTTGTGGAAATGGAAAGTTAAGATGGCGACGTTTCACTCACCCTACCTCTTTTTTAACTTTCTAGTGACATAATCTAATGCTTAAGGCAAGGAGAGCCTTTGTGTTCATTTCGGTAGCGTGATTTCCGATTTGTTTTCCAACTTCCAGGATACTGATGACAGCAGGAGATTCAGTCTTCCATCCAACTGCCATAAGACTATTATAACTTTTTAGCTAATAGTATCGTGACCCTACTTTTCGAAAATCGTTGATTTATGGAGTTTACAAGTAGAAGAAGAAGAATAAGGAATATCGAGTAAATGTGACGGATATTAGATTCGATTAACCTGATTACCCAAAAATTGTAATCACCTTTCGTCTGATATGTTTGATATTTTTTTCCATCAAACCAAAAATGTATTTAACCTTATTTTATACTTAAATTTTAGCACACGATGAATTTTTGTTGTTGTTGGCGGATCAATTTAGAATTCAAGAAAAGTTGAATTTTAAAATGTCAAGGGTAATTTTCATTTTATCGGTAAATATCCGTCAGTTAACGAAGCTGTTTTGGGTCGTTTTTACCGGCAAATTATATATTCGAACGAAATGCTTGACTCCTCATCTGTACATACAAGCTGTGATTCGAACTACACCTTTTAATGTATTACTACCGAAAGGAAATTTTTAATCATAGGAACAGCGGCTTATCGAAAGTTACTGATGCTATACTATCTCTCTTAAAGGAAATGATACATAAGACCGAATGTTTCTAAATCAGTGCGAATTTGACAAAACAGATTATACGTGCATCTAGTATCTAAATGGATTATCTTTTATTCTTTGGAGGTTTAAATCGTTGTTATTTGATTTACCAATTATTTATCTTATCTTAAATTTGCCTTTTTCCTGATGAGGACTTTATGGCACGAGAAACGCTGCGGTTGAAATTAATGTTGATGAAAATAACCTTCCGATACTATATGTCCTTGAATCGAGTGATGAAAAAAAGAATGTGTTCGAAAGAGTTAATCTATAATCGTAGTGGAATCGGATCTTTTTAATGATTCCTAAAGTAAATCGATCATTTTACAGTAATTTGCAACCGTACACTTTACAGCGTAGCTTTGCTTGACGTGTATGGAAAATCGCTCATCGGAATAATTTGTGCAATTTACGATAAACGATAAAGCTAGGTTCTACGAAGGCTGAGGTAGTCGATTATGTCTATTGAAAAGTCCATCGTGTCATCAGTCGGCAATCAAATAAATTACTAAGTTTCACTACAACCAGAACTACTTCACAGAGACTTAAAAATGTATCTTTCATTCACTTTTATCTTATTTTTGTTCACGGTTGAGATAATAGGAAAGCTACTGAGGTATCCTCTTGCCGCATAGCATTTTCAGTAATAATTTGAAGCATTATTTTCGGACAGTTAAAAAGAATTTAATTGCCAGAATGAAGTAAACTCAAAAGGGTACTAAAACAGTACTAACCTGAGGTTCTTGACGAGTCTGTTTTGACTCGGAAGGTCCAGGAAGTTCAGAAGGAATTGCAGACGCTCTTCAATCTCAGAGGTGCACATTCCGAAGATCCAGCCGAAGTACATCATTGTTTCCTTGATGGAGAATTCGCCAAAGAGTGCTATTTCCTATTGGCAAGAATAGGATAAATCCTAACGTTAGTTAATCAATAAAGCACCAATTTAGTATCGGATTGGAATTCTCAAAAATCGGAATCAAGAATATAAGATGAAGATTTATTGTAATCGATCCATCAAAACTAAACTTCATGGTTCGAACCACTGGATTTGTGAACTATATGTTCGTGACCATTCACAGATGTATATTTCTAAGCGATAGGAAATTAAATATGAATCTAGGATACTATGTTCGGTTTGAAATATGCTTTATTAAACATTATGCAAAGTATTTCCGGCTTTTCTTTGGAGTGGGGCTCGATTTTCTTGGCGGTTAAATTTACTTGAAATATATCGCAATTTTCATGGATAAAAGCATGCGAACATGCTGGAGAAAAGCATGCGAGCATTGCTCAAGATGTGTTTGAGAAATATCCGCTTGTTATCTTGATGGTGGAGTCAAGGAAAGAAAGATATGATATATGAATAATGATAGGATAATTAACGATAATGGAAGACATTCAACGCCTACCAATAAAACTCTCTGTAAGCAGTGATCGTTGATTATACTCGTCGATAAATATATATACTTTATGAATAAAATTTTAAACTAATTTAAGGTTAGAGATATCAATTTGCTGTCGCAATTTCAGATTTACCTGTATTGTATACACTTCAACGACATTAGTCGATGAATCAATAATGTACTATCTTCCTTTTGGTAATAAGAAAAGACGATAAAGTATTATTAGCCTGAAACATAAGAATAGTCCAAAAAGAGCTCCATTGGAAATGTATGTAGTATATAATATGTAGTATAACAATTTTAGCCGACCGATTCGGAAATTATCAATTATACAATATTGCGGAACAGGCCATTGAAAAAGGAGACGAATGCTAGGATCTATAAAGAGACAGTGAGACCAATCTTGACATGCATGGGGGACCTTATACCTCTACAACCAAAAGGCTCCTTGAAACAACTGAAATGAAAATATTACGAAAAAATTCAGGGAAAACTCCATTAGACAGAAAGGAGTGACATTATACGAAGAGACTGCAACGTAGAAAATATACAAGAATGGACTCAAAACAGGAAAAAGGAATGGAATGAACACATTAATAGAATGATTGATGAAAGAATTGTCAGAATCGCGAGAGACAAAATCCCGATAGGTAAAAGAGACAGACCAAGAAAAAGATGGAAGGATAACATGGATGATGGGATGCTGAAGGAAAAAGGCTTGAGCCTAGGAAAGAAAGAGGGAAGAAGAAGATTTGTAAACGAATTTGTTCTTAACAAATTTATCACAACTCTTTTCCGATCTCAAGGTTGGAAAGGAGATTTTGGAGATACTCGGAATGGTTGATTCTCCGGATGTAAAATTTGATTGTGATTACTGAGATCTGTAGCTGCAGTAGCGTGAGTTGGGTTGAAGTCATAATCGCTCAACTTTAACTGAGTTCTCCGTATGAGCTAATTGAATTTATTTACTGTTCCCACTTCGATTCATCTCCTTTCTATCAAAATCTTTGATATGCTGAATAACTTCAATGTTTGTCCAACGCATGACCTTTTTAGCATCACAAGAACGATGGCGGTCACATGAATAAGTGAAGTTTATTTAATTTTTTTATGAGAGGGAGAGAAGGGCTATTGTCCTATGACGGAATGTTTTTGTTCCCAACAATGAAGGACAGACGTCACTCAGTGTTACTAAAGGTCCTGTTTTTCATTTCTCAATTCCGTGGCCATCATTCAAGGCTGTTCACGTTTTTACAGCGAAATTATGATCGCCTTATGCTGCAGAAGTTCTTGGGTGAGCATAATTCTGAATGACTAGTTATTTTAGTACGTAGTTTTCGACGAATGGCCTCCATTTATCTTTCGTAATTTTTCCGGTATTCCGACAAAGAATAAGTAACATCTGACGCCAAAATTTCCTATTGAAGCGGATATTCATACACTTCATTTACTTACATTATTCGCACTTTTTTTTGCTGGTCTTTATAATTTTATATCATTGCGTAGATGCATTCCTTCGTTAGTATTGAGAAATTAACTTCTATATGAAGGTCTGCTTTTCTGACACAAAAAGAAATAGAACAGGAAAGAAATAGCACAGCTAAAGATATAAGTCGTAAGTTCGTGAATTTGAAATTAAAATGCGATATTTCGTGTTTATTGCTGGCGAAATTTTCTATTTCGGAAACTGCTATTTATTCTTTTATTTTCTTTTTAAAGTACATAACCAAAGTCCCAGTTTATTAAAATGGTATTTGTTTCTTCAACTTTACCTTCTTTTCTTAAACTTTACCTCCGTCAACTCGAGAAGATATTTTCAGAAGTTACTTTCCTGTATTCATTCGTTGTATCCGTCGTGTACTATCACAAGAAATAATAATTTATTTCTGGATATGTTCTCTATACGAAGGATACGATATATTTTAATTTAAAGATTTTAAAAATTTTAAAATTC
>KZ308483.1:780388-821451 GCA_000376725.2 Ladona fulva | reverse complement strand
ATTTCCTGTTTTTTACGTAATTATATTTTTTTTAATTCTCAGTATTTAGTACTGAAAGTTATTATTAAAAATTTCCTTTACTAATATTTATTTGTAAAATATGTTCCTTCCTTAAAACAAATATCTGCAAAATAGTCCATAATTAGGAGTAGTAAAGTAATTGTAGGCTTATAAATCGTGATATCGAAAGAAGCAATTTTCTGGGGAATAACAAGTGAGAAAAGTAGCGACATGACTGGGACACCAACACAGGTCTTTTCCGGGCAGGTATTCTAACCAATGAACCACCATGCCGCGGCTCTTCCACACTGTTTGAGAATGGGAATGTCCCAATCATGTTGTTATTTTTCACATCTGCTATTCTTTGGGATTCAGCCGCACGTCTTTTCTGTGCAAAGTAAAACCTTTCCTCAATCCAAACAATTTTCTGTTTGCACCGCCTTAAGTAAAGTAATAGTACGCTTGTTTTTGAATCGATTCAATTTATTACTCAAAAATTACATAGATGATTTTGCATAACACATTTACATCACGGTTTATTAGTCATAACTGCAACTATACAGATATTTAAAAAAATAAAATGCGAATTAAACTTTTTTCTTTTGCTAAGGTGAAACCTGCCTTTACTTGAAGTAAGGAAATTTGGAATTTTTTCTCAGAATTTGGAACGGTTTTTAATATGTTGATTAACAGTAAAAAATAGATATTCCTTGTGTGGAGGTGATATCGCTTTACGCGAAAAGAATGAATGGGAAAATTCAATATTAAAACCAGGCTTGGTTCCCGGATAGCCAAGTGGGCAACGCGTTCGACTTCAGCGAAAGCGGTCCCGGGTTCGATTCCCGGTGGGGCCTACGTGCGAAATGAACAAAGCAGTCGAAGCACTTTTAACAATAATACTACTACTACTAAAAGCAGGTCTTCGAGACCAAGATCTTGTAGTTTCTTACAAGTGATTCCAGTTTTCAAAATGTTGGATCGCAGCAACTCGTTAAAGCTAACTTAATTTGCCTTATCTGCAATCCTTCATCAAACCTGCTAGTGAATATCTGCAGGGAACCGTTTCTTTTTCGGTTCTACTTGTTAATAAAAATTGTATATACTGCCAAAGAATATTTGCAGTGTCAAAGAAAAAGCTCATTTATCTAACTATAGAAAAAGGGAGACAGAGCAGTACATATTTACAGTTGTTTTGTATAAAATATACAGTTTTATTATCGGAATTCTTAAATAATCAATGCGACAACGACAATATTCCTGTACGAAATGGGGGTTTACGTGAGCAACCCCTCATAGTGATTTGCATTTTCCTCGAATTGGGCAAGTTACTTAGAATATGAAATTTTCTATACTTAAAATATTCTTATAAATAATAGTAATTTCAGAGATAAATTATAAATGTCACCCTCTCGATATCAACCGACTATAGTTACTGTTACATTGTTAAATAATATGTTGGTACTACATGCTGTTGTCGGCTCATAGGACGGGCATTTCACTATAAATTTGTCTACATTTTTATCACTTTTTGACTAAAATTTCCTGCCCGTGGATAGCAGGCGATTTTGCGTTTACTCCATGTTCCGCACCCCCATATTGACGAATCCTGCCTACGTGCCCAGCAGTAGGAATATTAGTTTTCGTTCCATCGAAACAGGTCGCGTTCGATTGAGTATCCTTCAGCGGCTGACCGGTCGAACAGGTCTGAATAATGCGCATCAGTCAGCATACATTCAACTTTAGCGCAAGGTCGCTCAACATTCCCGATAAAATTTCCTGCCAATTCTGCTTCATTAACAAAAATATCGTTACGCAATAGACTAATAATATAAACATGATTCGTTTGTTTGATTTATTTTCATTAGTTTAAGTTAGATACGAGATGGCATTGATTTGTGGAATGCCTTAAGAATCACAATCATCTTCGATGACAATGAATCACTTTGAATACTTCCATAGACTGCTTTTAATTGGCCAGTCTGTGGGAGTGCACAAAGTTTTATTTTCTTGAGAATGAATCTCCGTGGTTTTCATTTCAAGACGTACGTACATATCGATTTTTAACGGAGACGAATGATAGAAACCTAATTTGAATCGGCTGAAACAATTATGAGGGGCTTTATTGTGGACTCACGAATTAGTTTGCTAGAAATAAGATGTCGCGTTAATGTGTTACAAGGACGAGGGCCCGAAATTCACTCTACGGGCAGTCCCAAAGAGGAGAGGGGTCTAACAAAAACATTGACATTCTAAATATATAATTCTACGTTTGCTACCCTTTTCAAGGTATTTCTTATTTCGTTAATTAAATATTATAAATATGAAAACTCTATGCAAGGTCTCTATGTACGCAATCCCTTCAGGAAATGATGAAGGTACAAGTCATACTCGATTGCCATCTTGAAATATAAAACTTATTCATAATTGAAGTTAAAATTTTCCTCTTTGAAAATCCGCAGAAAATTCCGCAGTTGTATTCAGTTTGTTATCACGTAAACGTGATTTTTTCTACCCTAAAGTTGTTGTTCCAGCCGTAAACGACTCATTATCATATTTGCCAAATAAATGCATTCTCTGGCAATGTGTATGTTTACGTACTATCGAAGTCTTGCACGTGACCTCAACGGGCAGGGATTCATGTTTTCTTCCTCTCCAATAAGAGTTTTTGAAAATAAGGAGCGATTTAAAAACCACGCTGCAAGGAAAAATTGACGTAATAAAATTTCCTTGATCTACTCTAGACTCAATGGTTGAGCAATGGTTTAATACGTTTGATGACATATACTTTTGCGTTTTCATGTTAGTCACTAAGTGCCGATAGATTATATTAGCAACTATTAATTTACAGGTATTATTTGGTTTATCACTTTTCTCTGCGGATTTTTTCATTACGAAATCATAAATCTATTCCAGTGCTTTTTCAGATTCTGACCGAATTATCGAAGTAATTTAAAACTCATTAACAACAGTAATATTCTTTCAACGTAAACAACCACTCGGTGGAATCGATGATTTCTTTTTTCTTGAGCTTGTATGCGCCAGTCGCTATTGTATTGCCGCTTTATGTTTTACATTATTTCTCTCTTTATTTTGGACAGATTTGAGAAGAGAATGCATTCTTATTTCCAATGTCTTACGGGATCGGAATGCATGGCTTCGAACTAGACACCCGTCCGCTGATGGCTTCTAAGCGTCAGTTGGGCTCGAATAGGAACAGTACTGTAAACAGTTTGTCGACTATGCCGTTATTATTTGCTGCTGGCATGGTTATGGCTCTTATATATCCAGTCAATCCGCGACTAAGTCAAACATCAAGCAACTTGCTAAACATTTCGTCATCAATTTCGTATCATAACTTTCTGCCTCAATTTCGGTAACGACGATCATGATCGAGTATGATTCGGGGAGTGTTTCTTTGGAATATTTTCAGAGTACTTAGGAAGAAGAGCCGGATGAATGGAAGGAAACAAATGAATTGGGAAACGGTCACTCTCTCACTCTCCAAACTCAGCGACAGCTCCGACCCCTCCTCTAATGCCCCCACACGTAGAAGGAGATCCCCCACCCTATACATTCCGCGGCGATCCTGTGACGACATCCGCAGTAACGCCAACCGAAATGCTTCAGCTAACAGTGAGTCAATTGCAGTCGACGGCGGGATTTCTTTTTATTCTAAAGCGTGGCTCTTTTATTCGCGGACGTGAAACGCGACGCGAAACACGCGAGACGGCTGCTTAAAATTCTTTACGAGCCCACCTCGTCTCTTCCACTTGAGCGTTTTCGTTTTGCGGTGTTTTAACGAGAATTATTTGGCAATCTGTCGGCTTTAGTTCGACCTCCGGATAGCTGGACATTTAATGTGCAACGAATTGAGATTTCTTTACGCAACGCGTCAATTTAAGTTCGGGCGAAGTTATTAGTACTCTATAAGCTGAAATCATTATATAATTAAATTTCACATCCGCAAAGTATAATAAAGTAAAAAATAATTAATGGCGGCTTGCTCGTTAAGTCTATGAATGAGGTAACCAGTTTTAAAGTCATTGTTTCCAAATTCACATTACATTAATCTTAACAGTACATATTTAATAGCAATACAAAATAACAGTACATCGGCGTAGAATAATTATTTTATTCTTTGAAAATTTTCGTAAGAATCCAATTTTCAATCTTGTCGCTTTCAATCTTCACTGGTGGTATGAAATATTTGCATACTAATGTAGACAGAAGGGGCATTCAAATATATTGAACAGGCATAATTTGAGGACAATCTCTTCCTTAACAAGTGTTAGTTATAACTTACTTACAAATGTTGTATACCTTACAATTTTAACTTAAGAATTAATTTTCCTTCAGAATACATTTTGCTGATCAGTGATTAGATGATGAAATATTTACATAGCTGAGAGATTTTACAGAATTTTTTAACTCCCTTTATTTCAAACCGAAAGTTAATATAAAACGTAAAACTAGAACGCACAGGGTTTGATTATGCATTTAATCTAAAGTAATATATCTGAGTTTTCACTTTCGCCTGCAATTTTGACATATTTACAAATCGACGCAAGATTTCAGGTATATTTAGCCTAAGAAAATATCTTGGGTTTAAAATCAGTTTATCGTGAATCCCCTCGAAAAACATATTATGTGTGGCAAACCCCTACTATTATCGATAAGGAAGTTCTAAAATAATTGGACTGCTCGCAAAAAAATTGAAACATTTCCGGAGGCGAAATTCTTATAATCTGGTGAATCAGTCGGGAAACCCGGTTTTGTAATCAAGAAGACAAGTGCGAATCTCTTCGGCGGTAACTTTCACTGAGGTCGACGCAGTAAAAACCGCAGCGTTTACAGGTCTCATTGGAGAATCTAGCCCCAATTACGTGGTTTCTTCTCAAAAGTTTATTTTCTGAGAAAATCCTCTTTCCCAACAACGCAAGGTTTCTTCATGTATCCGATTCGAAAGAGTATATTCCATTTTATAGACTAGGTCAGCTTTAGCCGATGCAGGTTTGATATAAAGAGGATCACTGTAACCTTTTCTTTTAATGCCTTTAGAATTAGATCGGTCGTATTCCTTAGTTAAACTGAACTAGAGAGATTTTCTTCTACATTAAAAAAATCTTCATCGGTTCAATTTATTCAAATTCTGATATTTGACTGTTTTGACAGATATTGCGGTAACAGTTATTTCATTCATTTAAATTGCATAACTGTAAATCATATTAGTGTTCGCATGCGTGATTGAGGATTTGATGGTTTAAATTTTAAAATATTATTCAAAAGTATTACTTATTTTATAAATGGGAACTCTTATGTGCCCAAAGAAGGTACATTATAGATTTTCAGACTGCTCAGTGGTACCTCCTCTATTATTGGTCCTAATTTTATCAAAAAAAGAAATAAATTATCGTATTTAAGTCCTATCAAATGGCGTTTCGTCTTATTATGAAAGTTTTGGTACAATAAAGGTGCGGTGGCAGAATGTCTTTATGTAACGAACAAATAGTTTTTTGTCAAGGAATGCATCAGAAGAGTTAAGAGTAAAGTTAAACCTCATCTTTCAACGAATGAAAGAAGTCTCTTGCAGTTCGGCAGAAGGCCCGTGGGCCGAATTCAATCAGTGATCAATTTATACGGGGTCAAAAACACAGAAAGTTATTTACAAGTCACCATTGTGATTATACCTCTTGATTTGTGGTACGACAGTACGTGACAATATTCAAATGGAAACATATTTCACATATACATATCATTTATACATATTTCTATTTATTATTTTATAATTCTCCACTTATTAATTCTGTATATGTACAACTTTAGGTAAATGCAAAGGATGTTCTTTCAGATTATCCCTACTTCCTTTACCCCCCTTTTTAAAACGTTCATGTCCGTAATAGAAGTGTCTGTAGAACTATTCTTTCTAATTCTGGTGCTCAAACATGCGAGGAAAGTTGTAAGAGGCAAAAACGTGACACACTCGTCAAATGGGTATAATTCAGTGTTTTGAATAATCTTGTAATAGAATCTCAAAATCGACGGATAGTCAAGACAGGCGTGCGACATTGATGCGGAGTGAAACTGGAAAGAGAAACGGTGGGGATATTGTGTTGATTGGAGAGTAAAGGGCAGTAAATGCCAACAGGATGAAAATCTAGATGCACGATTCTTTTAAAGGTTCCCAACACTCTTACTTGCTATGTGGTGCAGATTATCGCCTTACATTGCCTCGTGAAATGTTTGTAGTGGATTCATTTCTTTTCGCAATAATCGAATGCTTTGATAGAAAGCCCTGAAATTTTAACTGTAGCACATTCTGCAGTGATTCTATCGCTTTCGTATTTTCACTCCGTAACTTATTTGAAGCTATTTGTAACATACCGGGAGTCCAAGAAGCAAAACACCTTATTTTATCATTATTGTATTTGCTCAGGGCGGGAATCGAATGCCAATAGACTGCAGATATGAGTACCCACCACTTACTACATAGATAATTGATTTTTGGGCGAAACGTTATTTTTTCGCTTTTGCGGTGAGCCCTCAAATCTAATGTACATAATATTTGTGGTTTAGTAGTACTTCTTAGTGGGCCAACTCAGACGTAAAATCTTTATCTTAGAAACTATAGAAAAATTATCACCATTTTTATCCCACCGTTCCTAGCTCCCGAGATGAGTGAAATATGAAAAGTCGATTCTACAAATTCTTGTTGTTACTATGTATTTTATTCAAGTGTTTATTTTGACTGAGAGGATTTAATTATTACCAATTTATTTTTTTTGCGATTGGACCTTCAATAATTGTGTGTTTAACTTATAAAATTATTTATTATGATGTATACTACAAAGTTCTCATGAATTTGAAATATAAGGCTTATTTCAACGATGTACTGTATTTTGAAGTCGCAATAACTTCTAATGATGGGACTATCAGTCATTCATCTCTCCAAAAATAATGGATTACACCACTATAGTGATACATTGTAGTAAAATTCCATTTCAGCCAACGTTTATTTCATAGGAATTAATTATCATAATCATCATCGAGAATTGACAATCCGAAGATTTATTGGTTATGGCTCTCCGGGCCGTAATGTTCCAAATCGCTTCATCCCCTCAGAATTCCTAACCTTAAGACTAATCATTGTCTGCATCTTATAACTTAACCTAGGTCGTCCTACACAGTTCCTCCCGCCATTCCCTCCAATTCTGTCTCCAAGAGACTACCGTGAATTTGTTCGGTAATTGGGTTATGAAAAAGTAAAAAGATAATCTCAACTTTCTATTTCATTCTTTTTATAATTTTCAGAAAAAGAATCAAGATAATCAGCTAGTGCAAGCTATCAATTCATTTGTAAGTAGTAGAGAAATACGTACATCAATGATCTGTCTGAAGGAATTATGATTGAAAGGTTACAGGTGAGATTTGTATCATGTGGGTTTTCTCTCTGGCCGATTCAGATTAATTGGTTTTTCTTTTGTGCTATCGTAGCTGTTAATCTCAAGAAAGCCGAACGTAATTTCCTTTTTATCGAAAAGTTCTATTAAATGAAGCTAATGTGAAGTAATCAGTATGTGATCTTCGATCAGGAATTATACCATAGGTATTTTCCATGTTCCAGTCGAGGTTACTCATCGAAAGGTTCGATTATTACTAGCTAAATCATGATTCCGGAAGCGGAAGTCTGCATAATATGCGTCTGTTTCTAGGAAACAGGAAGGGATTGCTCCGGTGATAGCATTATGACCTGAAATGTACAATCAAATGCTCTAGCCTGTAATCTTCCCCTACGGAGGCGATGGAGGGAATTTATAGTCTTATCTCAATTTTTACATTCTTTTTCGAGCAATGATATGTCTACCCAATCTAAGCAATCCTTAATTTTAATGTTCAACGAAAATGTAGGGAATGAAGAAAGTTTTTTATGGGATAATTAACTTTGAGATGAAGAACCATTTAATGATTAAAAAAAAACAAATTTTTAGTGGGCATAGTGAGATAGAAAATGTGGGCTGAAGGAAGAAGCACTGAAGGAATATCCTCTGCTTGAGATTCATTTCAGACTTAATAGTCATGTAAATAGAAGCAAGGAGCTTTCTCTTCTGACGAAAGAGAAAGGTATAATCGTTACAAAAGAACGGAGCATTACACAAGGATTTAACCGTGCAAGACTTGTGATCTCGATCATTTGTGGCGATTAGGTGTAAAAGATGCCTTATATCTCAATTTAGAGCGACATAACCTCGATGTGTCAATATTTGATGTGATATGTTAATATTCAAACTTACTAGTTACGCGTATTTCTCATTGCGGCTGTTAATTTCCGCACTCTTTGTTCTCTTACTATTGACAATA
Organism: Ladona fulva; assembly: GCA_000376725.2. Lineage (NCBI taxonomy): Eukaryota > Metazoa > Arthropoda > Insecta > Odonata > Libellulidae > Ladona > Ladona fulva. Next base: position 813,096 of record KZ308483.1, on the reverse strand, counting down.
TTAAGCATAGAACCCGAGTAACTAAGTATACAGAAATACAAAAGATAAGAGACGTGTAATCACGTGAAGATGATTCAGTCTTCTTAAATCACTAAGGTGTGAGTAAAATTTATAAATCAATCGAAGCTTATTTCTTTTTCAGAGTATTTTGCCAATCTTAACTCGACAACGAAAAAGTAAAGCGAAAGACATCGAGAAAATGTTTCAGTTTCATCGAGAAATCCTAATTATCGTGGTTTACTCTTTCGGTATCTCTTCCGTTTCGGCACGTTTGTTATCTTTGCTATCGCCAGCTGGATATTTCACTCATTGCCCCGGGCGGAAAGGGCACGGTGCTGCCCTCCCCGGAGGAAGTGGAATTGGAAGGAAGGAGGAACGGAAAAAAGGAGAGGTCAGAGCGCCGTATCACTTTCCCTCTCTCTCCATCTCGGACGAGATTACGCAAAAGGAAGGTAAGGCGGGGAAGAAGGTAACGGAGTGGTCGGGCGCTCAGGGAAGTTGAGTCGGCAGAAGGGGAGGGCTGCCGAACACAAAAGGCGGAGGAATGTGGGTCACATCCTTGCCTTTTCCTCTCCTTCGCTCGCACCTGTCCATCTCTGCGCTTTCGACCACCGCTGTCAGATTCATCAGCTGCTATGAGAAACTAACTTCCGATAGAACACCCGTTGTTGTTAACGCTCGCAGACTTATCAATTAATCACTTTGGCTTCCGACTTCTAGGAGATCTCCATCAAGCGTGTCTTCATCTACTTTTTCCCGTCTTATTGTTCCTGAAGTTTTCCCTTCGCCGTAACTTACTCCCCGAGAGGCGTAACGTTTCCTGGTTTTGCTTCTACTGCATTGAAATCTTTCCTTTCCTTCCTCCTGTATTGAAATCTTTGTAAGTTCGCGAAACCTTCGTATGTGTGCGTGTATCTTCAATTTGTCTCAGATGACCCAGTTATGGCAGCTACATACAAACAAGCAGTACTAAAGCCTATAATTTATTGTATCAGAGACCCGAAGCGTAAAGATCAAATCGAGGCCCCAACTAGGAATAATGCGAGTAAATATTCGATTTTTTTCATAAAATGCACGAAAATGCGAGCCATAGATAACTCTAACTTTGGCAAGAATAAAAAGTAATCGAATTGTAAGTTGTATTTTCTTAAATTGAGGTCTTGCTGACTTTACTTATAATTTTTCTATAATTCAGGAAAAACGCCCAAGACAATTTACTCACGTTTCGAAGCCAAGTAATATCCAAGGAAATTGCTTTAGATTGGGAACCGAAAACATGGGAGGGAAAAGAATGACACATTTTGGTTGTCTAACTACATAATCTCAGTGCGCTGCGAAAAGTTCGCAGCAGATCTGAAATAGTTTATTGCTGCCCTCCTGTAGGTTTTTTTTACTTCTTCTTTACTAGATAACTCACTGGTTTAAAATTGTAGTTCGCAAACTACATGTGTCCTTGTATCTTGCGATTCTGAGCATGTTAATGATTCGGAAAGACCTTCAAGGACGTCGCCTATACATTCTGCCAGAATATTTTGTGCGCATATTTTCTGCCAAGACTTGATGTAAGGCATATGGTGATTTAAAGGAAAACCGATTAAGAAAAATTTAAACATGCGCCATTTTCGTTGAAAAGACATTTAACAGGAGCGGTGTCATCTAAACAAACATGCCTGTCTTGAACATAATTCGGTGCCGATTCTTACACATTCTTGTGACATAATTATTATTTGTGATGCAATTAAATTCCTTCCGTTTTCAATAGATTAATATTTAGCTTATGAAGGTAATTCCTTGAATAATAGTATCATACACAGCTTATAAGAAACTTAAATGTTAGAAGATAAATTGAAAGAAAGTTATTGCTATTTGATGCATTAAAATTGGAATTGCAAATCCTGAGAAAGGCATCGTTGAATAAGTAGAACCTGTCGGAAGTTTTCACCGGAGTACTCTGTATTGATCAATATGACCATGCAATTCTTCAGGACTTTAAATCAACATCCAGGTGGAGTTTATGGGACATAACGGAAAGATTTGTCTGCAAAAATAGAAATCAGGTCGTATTACTTTCTGACTTTCTGGCACGAATGAGATTTTGCAGCCTACGATGTTGATTTATGCTCAAAAGTACACGAAAGATCGACGTCTTGCGAATGCCGCGATGATATAAAATCATTTCCACGTCTTCACATACGCAACCGGTTTTAACTGATTTAATGGCAGCTTTTCTAGGAGAAGGCCTTGCTTGAAGATGTGTCTTTATCTTAAATTACTCTTCTATAATTTTTTCCACTATCAGATTAAAGGTAGCATGTGATTGTTCATGAGGTTGTTCTCCTATTGCTTTATATTTATTTCTGCATCTCTCTCTTTCCAAAATTTAGCAGATGTTGCATCGTGGGAAGAAGACTTGGAGTCTTGGAGTTTTGGAGTCTATTCTTGTGACTGTTGGTAACTTCAATCAACATAAGGCTATGCGATAGTGATGCTTAATTTTACCTTCTTTTGGAATGAGCGATAACGTATAATTTTTGTCGGCGGCAGATTTTGATTCTGTACATTGGTAAGATGTCGGATAAACTAAAATAGGTAATAAATATCAAATCATCTTTCTAACTTCAGAGCATAAGTATTAAGTGTTGATCACATGACTCCGCTACGCTTTAAATTGTGATTTACAAAATAAGCAAAATCATTCGTGTTAACTACCCTTTTGTGTTCTCTTTCTCTAATTGCGTACGTGGAAAATTGACGAAGGCCAGTGACTCCTAAATTTCTTAAATTGTTGACAGGTTAGTTAGCATACATCATGATTTATAAGTAATGTGTATGCTTCCTTTTAGCATTTTATAGATAATTAAGAAGTATTTTATCACTATTTTTTCTTGGATTTTTTTGCCCTTCGTCGTCTGCAAGTATTTTTTCAATGTGGGGTTTTCCCCCATCGACCATCAGTGACGGGGATTTCTTACTACGAAACGAATATTTTATTTTTGAGATATTTGTCGCAATTAAAGCTTCGCTCAGGTTTGGTGGAACAGGGGATCTAGTTGGGCCAAACCTATCGAAATGAAGAGTCAAATAATAATAATAAGGATAAAGTCGATGCTGTTTACTGACTCGAGAAGTATTGAATTGAGGATCAAAGTATATCTGGTGAACTGCAATCATTCGCTCCCCTTATTTTAGAAAATTACATGCCTACCTGTACCCCGATCCAAAGGCTGGAAAAATCTTTCCTTAGTCTATATACAGGAGTACTGATGAGTCAAATCCATATCACTCGCTGACGTATTCTCATCGCGATGCTAAGAAGCATTTGTTTGGATCTTCAAAAGTGGTCCACGGGCATGAATTAAGCACATCTTAAATGCTCCACATTGGATCTCCGGTCTTCGTGAGGCTGTGAAAAATATTATCGCTAGCTCGCAGTTGGGCATAAACCCGTTAGAGGCCAATAACTTTCCTTCTCGTCTGACCAACATTTAGAAAACTTCGCACATAATGATTCTATACCCGAGTATTTACTTTCTGCTGCCGCTTTAAAAAGGAGCACGAGGTTTCAGTTTATTGTTAATTGCATCGATTAGCCTTTTTATTCTAATGCGCCGCAACTCATATGTTACTCCATACGTTATACGTATACGTAACTCCAGAGTTACGATTGGCTCTATGTTCAGTCAAGCTGCATTTCCGTAAAGAAAGAGAGACTATTATTGTAGGTATAATTGATTACACTTCAAATAGTATATACTGTGTACTACCGTCACTTAAAACTAAAGTGAGAATACCTTTAATAATAAACGTATTTTACTAACTAAGATAGCAACTACATACAAATTTTGATGGGGTTAGCTTTGAAAAATTTTTATTTTTAATTAAAAGCTTAACTAAATGTGGAAGTCGCATAAAATTGCATTTTATAAGTTAATAAGTGTCCAAGTTATCAATTTTAAAGAAAAACGCATCAATTATGTGCATCTTCAAATCGTGCGAATGGGTATAATTTTCTATGAAAAACTGATAAGAAATTGGGATCAATGTAAAAAATTAGTGCATTCTGAATTCGTCTCAAGAACAGTTATCTCACTGCTACTTGCCTACTTATCTCTTTTCGGGTTCCAGAATCACCGTGACATTCGCATTCGACAGTCCTAACAAACGTGGCGATGTTGTGCTAAATTTCAAATTCAGACCTCGCGAAAAAACTGCGATTAACGACCGGTGGCATGCTTCGTTTTTACGCAGTGCTAATCCTCTTGTTGACATTATCATTTACTATTCAAGGAACTGATCCAGAGGTGGTTGTTCTTTGTTCCCTTCCTTTTTTTCAGCCAAACAGAGCGAATTACGGTGCTTTTAATTTGTTAACTTAAAATTTGATTCTGAGGGCCAAGGATCAAAATTCTTGTAATCAATTAACGCTCATCGCCAAACATTGGCCGTAAAGAAATTAGGGCATACACAATGACGCAACACATATACGCATAACAGTTACGTATACAGAAAATAATGATAGGAATGTATATTGCAATGTTTGTAGAGTTTCTATAAAAGAATAGCCCACTACGACAATGATTACGGGATATGCATTTTTTCAGTTCTATTTCTGTTGCTGTTTTGATCGTTTCCCGAGGCGCTTAATGACGAATGCTAATCAAACAAAGGAGAGGCAACAGGATGTATCCATCGCTTTTTTTCTGAGAAAGGCTCGATTTTCTACGATATGAATTGCTTATGTCGCGTATTCTATAATGGTAAACATCACGCGGAAGAAGGTTAACGTCCAAGATGTTTGCTCGGTGACATCAACGACGACGTCGGATATGTGTAAAATGAGCCAGCGTTTCCTGTAAGAAAATAACAGGCAAACGGCTTTTTCCATTGAAATCCTTTTCGAGAGTAAGAACGTTGTGACCAAGTAACAGCGAACCTTCGAGGTTCGGTTCGATTTCGAATCGGTGGTAATGCTCGCCGCCGAGAATACCTCCAATACTTGTGAGCTTCGCAGCCACGTTTAAATCTATGCGAACACTATACAGATACATTATATGGGTTCGAATAAACTAGAATTTGATTTGATAATCTTTGAGATATTATATTTTAATCTCTGCTAATAAATAATATTAATTTTTATTTCATACAAATAAAATATATCTTAGAGATATTATTAACATTGTATTATATATTTATTTTGGGGATATATAAAGGAATGTTTTCCTGTTGGAAAACTTCTCGGTCAATTTGTCCGTTACCGGAAGAATTAACTAAGTGCTGCATGTGATTAGAAAGGAATGCAGAATCCAATCAAACCATTCGAAATAGTGATAAAAAGTTAAAAGTGAAGGATATTCGTTATCGTTTGCAGTCAAATCGTTAATTCTCTCGATTCGAATAAAAATTCACGATCTTAAGGCACCGAAATGAAAAGAATCCGCAATTCGAGTGACTTACATAGTTCCTTTGGCCACAGTCATGTTCAGATTGCTGAGCACCACATTGGGGTTCTTCTTGGATCCATAGTGCTTGTACGCGGAGCGGACACACACGGCGTGTTGCCTTCTGTTCCAAACCGTCGATAGCTGCGTCTGCAACGATCGGTTGGCAACAGTTCCCGATATCGTGGAAGGAGGTCCTCCATCGTCAGGCGGTGACCCATCGCCGGAAACAATCGTTTCGGGGTGGTGTACGTAACCAAGGTTACTGACTCCGTTTTGGTGGAGGTGTCCATTTCGATGATGATGATGGTTCATCCCATCCCCCATTGTCGTTTCACTGTAATGAAAGAAACAATTATTTGCTATTAATTGCGACAAAAGGCAGTCTAAAGTTGAACATGTTCATGTTTGAAACTTTCTTTTTTTAAAGGAGTATAATTATATTATTGTGAACTCGTACGCACACACATTTTCCTTTGGAAAAATTAAACTAGAAACTTCTCTAGTTCGGCTTGCGATATTTAAAATTTAAGCCTGGAGATACCAATTAGGTTGATTTCCATGACTCATGGCCGTTCTGAGTTTTGTACGCTTAAAACAGTAGTTCCCGTTTTATATATTTTTTATGATCTTTCCTAGGTGCACAAATTTACGTTCTAAGTCACCTTTTCTTAGAGTGTTTCCACTTATCGAGGATAGGGATAGGATATTGTCGAATGTTATATATATTAATAGTATATTGAATTAATAAATAATATTTTGTCTATTTCGTTATAGGGATCACGATGTTATTCGTAGTAGTAGTAGTATTGTTAAAAGTGCTTCGACAGCTTAGGTCATTTCGCACGTAGGCCCCCACCGGGAGTCGAACCCGGGGATGTTATTCGTATTTTTTGTTGCTTTTCATCATCAGCTTTATTATTTTTTTGGCTTGAAACCGGAAACTATTTCATTTGAGGATTAATTTTGATGTTATGTATTACTTCTGACGTCGACTGTCTCCCAAAAATTACGTGGATACCCAAAGCCGTTTGGATGGCATTATCGAGTGGGGAAATGAAATCCCTCGGCAAGGCAGTACATTAGAATTTTGTCACATCAAGAGATATCTACTCGTATTTAGCCTATGGAATTTGAGGATAAGAACAATGGAGGTGCAAATATTCATTTACATTAGCTCTCCGATGAATCCCTAAGAAGTTGAGGTGACGAAAACCACCGACGGGTTCACGTAATATTAGCTCAAACGTATCAGCAAACTCTAAAAAGATGCAAATGTCAGCATTTAAAGCGGCAATTATGAAAGCTCCAGTAGTTACGCAATCAGGAGACTTCATTCGACCCATTTCCTCTCGATACCCAAAACATACGCGCGAGGAAATGCTTTTGTTTTCCTTTCTCTCATCGCATTGCTGTCTAACGGACTTCATTATGCTGAGGTTGCGGAACGCCACGAGAAGACTGTCTACTCGGCTCATTTGCTTCATTGTATGGCCACGATTCTCTCTCAGCTGTTTGGCTCTGGGATGAGGTCGGAATTCCCACCGGACTCGAATCGTTACTGACCCGACCTAACGCTTTGACGACACTTCTAACTCATTCTCATGGTCCTCTACAGGCAATTACATCTCTTATCCAAGAGGACACATGCTACTGCCATCCATAAACAGGCATTCAGAAATAATTGTTTTCGTATAGCATGATTTCTATTCAACACATCGTCTGACAAACCCAGGCGAATCGTTAATCGATATATATGGTTCAAAGTGTGGCGAATTGTACTTTCAGGTGCATTCTGGGTAATGATTAGATCGTACCCAGTACACTGATCCGATGAAAGGCAATATGTGTTTGGCGAAATATTGTGGGAACTGAAATAAGTTTCGAGTCATGTTAAATATCGCGCCAAGTTGGGAGACTTATGATTATAAGTACTTTGATCAGTTGCGTAACCTGGGTGTGGGGGGGGGGGGGTTGAATGCTAAACCCCCCGTTACAAATTGGATTTAAAAAATCCATTTTGGGAGTTGTAATTGTTTAAATATTTACAGTTACGCATGCTAGTGTTGACTCGCGGGGAATATATGCAAAATCTGATTCCATCTTTATTACATTTAGGGCAGAGGTTTGCCTGCCCTGGGAATGCAGTCAGTTTTGCGTTTACTCCATAACTCAGAACTCCACCAGAGAGAAATCCTGGTTATGCCCCTGTTATGTGTGATCTATTCTACTAAACATTTCATTAATATGAATTGAATGGAAATTGAAACCTTGACAAAATCTGTTTTTAAGAGCCGCACTCAGGAAAGGGACCCTAAACAAGATGTTAAAGATTTAAGTTTTTTTCATACTGCCTCCACAACATCATTTAGGATTTCAGGAATATCTCACCAATTCAGGAAATTATCCTATGGGAATGCTAAAGGATGAGAATCACAAGCTGTGGTACTATTTGAAACTTATGCGGAATGATACCCCATGTGCAGGCTCTAAGGAAACTAAGGTTTCTACGCTTCCGACGAAGGAAAAGCACGCGCATGCGAATAAATGGCAGCAATTTATGCCGAGGATACGATTGCTATTCAATTTCCCAAGATAGGAAACTACAGAAGTGGTTATGCACGCACAGATGCGCACTCTTGCACCACCGGCGGTTGCTCCCATCGAACTTGAACGGGCATTTCGACCTCATATTCTCCTTTGTTTCGCCAATCGCTTTTGAGTTATACTTTTCTCGCATGCATTTTGAGAAAAAGAGAGAATGGAGACGCACGTTTAAAATTCTTAGCCACTCGATTTCCGCTTTAGACATCGTTGTTCGAAATGACTTCCTTTCGTGCCGCTGAACAATTGATGCATGATGTAAAAAGCTCGAATAATGCTCGAATACGGTCTACTCTTAATTTCCATTGCTTTACAAAATGTAGCGCAATTGCAGTGGGTTAGGAAAAGCGCAATTTTAAAGGAATCAGTCCCTTCTGTCATATTTTTATCCGCTTTTCAATTTACTGACAATGGTTTAATTCGATGATTTCAGAAATCATCGAATTAAACCATTAAATCTACTATATCCTCGAAGTATACGAAGAAATGGAATTAAATGTATTGATCAAATCCATCAGCAACGAAACCAAATATTAATATTTTGTAGGCTTCCGCAAAATAATATTTGATCGAAGCATTTTCTTTTCTTAGTTAACGAATTAGATACATTATGCAAAGTTCTCGATATTCTCATTGGATAATTTTATGTAAATATCTCTTTAGCTATTTAAACATTTCAAGTAGCTCTAAGCAGCTTTTCGATGGCTGGTAAATCAATTATTTGAGTTATTTCTACAATGGACTTTTACAATATCAAGGCCGGATCTGTTGAATTTATTGTTATTTTTGAACACTTACTCTTTCGGATAATGTACACCGGAGTATAAAGATAAGGAATTGAGAATCAGATATTAGAAGCCAAAACTTAAATTATTTTGGCCTACATCGATGACTTCAGAAATCTCACAGCTTTCATTTCACAAACGGCTTCCTATTTTACTTCGAGCCTTAGATCGACCAAAATGTGAAGTAACCGGTGACTTAACAGGATTTGCGCAGAGAAAGTGGTGTTAAACTTTGCTTTCCGCGTATCAGAATATCTTTTCAGACAATCTATTTCTTTGGCATACTAGGCGGTATTAACAAGCTGTAAAATATACATGCATCTCGGGTTAGTTGCGGGAAAGGTGGGGCACAGAATGATGCGGAAGCATACAGATAGAGAGATTATGGAAGTCAAACAACGATATTTGGGATGTGAAGCAATTTTGGAATTCCTCCGGTCGCAAAGATGGCAGTAAATTGTCCGGAGAGACAAAATCACGGAACTGAAGGCTCTAGGATTAGCAAAGCTTCTCGGATACCGAGTCAATGAGTGTCCCTGAAGATGGGAATATCTCTTACAATTTTCACTTAAGAATTAGAACGCAATGATGAACCTATGAACCTACGAATCGATTTTATCAGGCTAAGCTTCGGAGGGAAACTGTCCTTTGCCCTTGTGAGAATGAATGTAATGTTGGAATGCGAAGAATGCTTTTTTCCCATGAGACTTTGACGTAATTATAGTCTCTAGGGGAAAATATTAGTAACACATAATTCATCATGCATTAAAAGATGCTTGGATTGGTCTGAAGCGGAAGGTGGAGTGCTTTGGATGGAGTGTTTTGAATAAACGAGGAAAATAACGTCCTGAGCGCGAAAGAAAATGGCGTGAGTGATATATATGTTATTCTAGATAATAAGTAGTTGTTTTATAAATTAAAAAGACGCTTCGATTGCCTTTCCAAGTAATTTTTCAAATCAAAAATAACCAAAGAAATAAATGCTTATTTGTTTATTTATATTTAGCTAACTGATTGAAGGACGAAAGTTAGTGAAATATTAATTTGCCAATTTAAGTCTGGGCTTGAGCTTGAAATCCCTACACTTCGATATCAGTAGTCAATGGTATTAATACATTTTATGCAATTTAATTGTATTTGTTATTGTATTGTTTACCTCTGCTGTGAATAGGCTATGCAATTGCATGTACCTAGGTTCTTACGCGATCTTTTTAATTTATATAATAGGAATCTGCCGTGGATCTTCTCAGTAAATATTTTATCATCACTTATTTTCATAATTAATCTCGTGCATATGTTTTATCCGTCGTGATTAGACCAAATACTCTGCTAAAATCATTTGAAAGAGTTTCATATCCAGCGGAAACACTGGGTCTGGCGAGAACATCTTTTCGTAACAAAAAGGATGAGAAATTACGACACCATAAAATCCAGGAGAATCACTGCGAAGGACGGAAAAATGCGACCTGAATAAGAGAAAATCAGGAGATGCGAAATAAATGAGAACGTAATAGATCTGGAATGAAAATGGATAATCTCCTCAACGAAACGACTCGAGCGCGGAATTTCCCATTAAAAATGGCGCAAACGCGCGTTTTCGTAATGCCTTTTATTTGCAATTTGCTCTGCTCGGTTTTTTATTCAAGCAATCGCTTCGCCGTCGTCATTTTCCAGCTCACGACGAGCACACAACCGATATGGAACGACGAAGACTTGCCCTTAAACCGTTTCTTTCAGCTATCATCGCGCAATTTTCAAACAATGGAATTATGGCGCCGCGTCTGAAGCGTTTGCGCCGATGGGAATGTCCATTCTCAAACCGGAAGCAAGTGTAGTAATTCCATCAGTGTCTCCTTGAGTGGTGGCTCTATTGCCTCTCAATCACTCAATATAGGCTGTTTCATTGGTCGTTGATGATTTTGCTCACGCCGTCAAATGGGATTTCGAAAACTGCGTCCTGAAAGGACAGACACTTGTTGTGAGACTTTTTCGGCCCATTGTTTCCCCAATTTGGGTGGCGCGGAGGTGTTCTAGTGCGCTGATCTTATAACTGGGTTACGTGAGCTCCTGGGAATACGTAAGAGATTTCCAAGGAAATTTTGAGGAATAAATATGTTCGTGCGGCGATAAAGAGCACAAAAGGTTCCTCTAGCAGAGAAGTTTGCTTAATTTTTCGTTTCAGTACAATACTTCATTAGTACAGGGTCGTAGGCAGGATTTTTCTCTAGGTTTTGAGCCATGGAGTAAACGCATAGTTGGAGACATTCACGGGACAAGTAAACTTCAGCCCTAAATGTAACAACGATGGAATATATGACAATTACATATATTCTCTACGAGTCTCCAGTGGCGTGTAAACTTTAAATATTAAAACAACTGCATTTTATCTCCCATAACCTCGATTTTTTAAAACCTATTTTGGCTCGGGGTGGTTAACACCAAAAGTCTCCTCCATTGATTTAGAAATATGCTTGGGAATAAAGGGCATTTGAGAAGGGATGAAGGGAACCCTTATACTGCTCAAAAATATTATTTCAGTATTACAAAGATATGATAAAGTAAGCCAATATTATATTGGAATGTAGGTACTTTTCTCAAGTTAAAACCGAACAAATAATAAATACGATGATAAAGGATTCTTAATTATAAAAATAAATAATTTCCCACGCATTAAATATAATTCAGTTTTATTCCCCGCCAAAGAATCTGCGGAATGATCTCAATAAGATTATCCAAAATAGAAAAAAGCAAAATTTGAGTTCCGCTGATAAAGAACAAAACTATTAAACAAGACGGAAAAACATCAAAGACAAAACAAATTTACCTAGTCGTAAACGTATTTTGGGTGAATTAAAAGGAATCCGTTTGCACGATTCAGTCGTTTAACAATAATAGATTTCTTGTGTGAAGTATAATATGTATTAAAATCCACGGAGGAAGGCGTAGTTTTGTGGAACTCCATCTTCAATAAAATAACAGATAGACGGGATTGTACTTTTTCCACAGATTTAATTTTCAGACGACCGGTTTCAGCGAGTGATCTCCATCCTCAGGTACATCACTCAGGCGATCACTCGCTGAAACCGGTCGTCTGAAAATTAAATCTGTGGAAAAAGTACAATCCCGTCTATCTGTTATTTTATTGATAATATGTATTATTTCTTTACTTTGAAGACTTTTATGCTTCAATAGAATAATCTAACTGTTATATCATAACTATCGCAATATGTTATAATACTTGGTATAAATAGATAATTCTTCTGAAAACCTGTCGTAATTTTTTTCGGCCGTCGAACTTCATCTAGAGGAAAAATGTTTCGCTCTTCCTCATTTAAAACAATTCATTGCTAAATAGTTAGGAAACTTTATTAAAATCCGAGCTTAGAATTTCAAATTTAGCTATTGCTACTCCGACGAATCTTTTATTCTTATAAAACGGGTCAGCAAGACAAAGATGCTCCAAAAAACAATAATGCCGGCAGAATGCAAACTTTCCCATGAAGCACTCTTAGCATTTGCGAATATCAACGGATCGTGACCCAAAAAATGTCGAAAGAAGTCGCATTAGGAATACGAGATTTTGCATAATTTATTCCTCGTTCGAAAAACTTCAACCATCAGGTTAATTGCACTTTGTCTCGGCGTTCAACGCCGTGCCTTCGCTCACTTTCGTACTTGTTTTCATTGAATCGTTCATCAATTCATTTTCTTTTACTCCAGCTCCTAATTGAACGTTGAAGATTTTTATGAAAGTCAAATAATGGACTACAGTTTCATACAGTGTCTCGTGAGGAATTCAGAATCATTTTTGAATCGCGTCTCTGATTTTCCCATTTTGGATTTAATATTCATAATCAGTCATGAATATGAAATGATAATATGAATTTCATTTTCCTGCGTCACGCGGAAGTATTCTGGAAATTTTCCTTCCGTACAGTGATCAAGATGTCCATCTGTAAATCTAACACATTTGCTAACGGATTTCTCTCTTTATAAATAATACAATATATGAATGACTTATCATAATTAAACTGAGAAATGGTAATTATGTGCAGAACTCTTAAAATTTCTCCCTTTACATTCTAATAATTACCAAACATTACTAAAGGCTTTCTAAGGAATATTATAGCTAAATAGATCGCACGATGTTTGCAAAAATACTAAACGTATGTGATTTATCCATCGACCCTTTTCAATTGTTCAAGTATATCATGAAGAAACAATTCATTCTTTTAATAAACGAATATGACGGAATGCGCCTGTTTAAATTGGAATTCATAGCAGTATAGTTGTGAAAAAGGACAATGTAATAGTGGTGTGTTAAGGAATGAATAGGTATTCTAGCCCTGGCTTATTTAGAAGGCTATTAAAATAGGAAGATAAAACGGATCCCGGCAGTGTAGCCGTAGAACTGAAGAAATTTCCAGGCGATTGTTTTAACTACAGAATAATTTAAAGTTGGACGTTTCTCTCATTTAATAGTGAGTTACATTAATAGAGGTTGCTGTAATTGTTTCATCTTAGCTTTTAAATCTTCACTTTTAATCTTCACTAATCACCCTCTTACCAAGCTTCACACATAATCCAGTAACTGTAGACTGATATAATGTCAGTATAAAGATGTGTAAGAACGGGATTAGAACAGAATTGCAGTTGATAATGGTGAAGTAAGGAAATTGCCTGAAAAACATAGAAATCGTGTTTGTTCTTAGATGAGCGACGGGGTTATTTCATTCCTCTCGCTCTCATATTGCCGACACTCAAGTTTTTTTCTCTCGTGTAAACAAGAAGTGGTCTTTACCAGCAAAGAAAACCAGAATTCTTATTCCTCTCCCTGCACTCACTTGGACCCATTTCGAGCGACCTTTTGCGATGGGCGCCTAACATCGGATAGAGAGGGAAAACGAGTGCCACAGAGTGCACTGCACCCGACGCACACTCTTAACAAACCGCCATTGGATCAAGGTGACTTCATCACTACGGTAGCGACCGACTGGTGACAAATCGCGCCCAGTTACGTCACGAGTCAGGCTTTGTTACCACGAAGGTGCGCGAATGTGTTTGAGTAACTCAAATGCCTTTTTCCTGCTAAGAAAAAAATCTATCAAGGTTTTTTTATACACACATCCAAGAATGGAAGGTTTTAAATTTAAATCCAATTTTAAATCCTTGGTTAAAGCAATTTGCTCCACATCTGTGAAGAATTCATCACTGTTATCCGATGAATTTCATTCAGGAACTTGCTTTTTAGCGTTTCTTCATTCGACTCTCTAATCCTCTGCGAAAAACGAATGAAATAAATGATGCGTTTCTCATATAGAGGGCACGCTAAGAACGAGTGAAACAAAATCAGAAGGTTCGCCACCACTCCCTGCATGTGTTTTATTTATGGGTATCGAACCCAGAATCACCTGGCCTAGAATCTCTTGTCTTACTTCCCAACTCGCTACCTCTCGTGGTCAGCACATTGACTCCCACGATGCCGCATTTGGCTTTTTGGGACCGGACCCGCTTCCTCTTAATTCAGATAGCTACCGATACTCATGAGGATGCTGGGTGGACACTGATAAACGTTGGTTCCCTCTGGAAAACGAACCCGGGAACGGTTTTACCGAAGACGAACGCGCTACCCTTTTGGCTTGATTGATATGAAATGGTTGAATAACAACATCAAACTTTTCATCTTATACGAATGAAAATGAAATAGAAACGATGATCGCGGCGGTGCATCGATAGCAAGAGAAGGCCTTCGATTAATTCCAAGTGAGAGTGAAAATCCATCCTTTTATACATCTACAACGAGAGGATATCAATGTATAAATTTTTTCCCTGATTAATTTCTCATCCCTTTGCTGTAAATTAGGCTGTGATATTTTCTGGAAGAACGAATATCTCAGAGCGTGGGTGCATAGAAAGATAATCTCGTTGAAAGTACAAAAAACTAAGGTTTCAGTTACAAAAATAAAATCTGTGATTGCAGAAAAAGAAAACTGAAGCAAATCCTGATTATTTGGTAAATCCACAATTAAAATTGAGAAAATTATCATATTTATTTAAGTATAATCACCCGATACATGGTATTTCCACAAAATTCATATTTTATGAAAAAGGTGATGATTATGACCCAAGGGGTCGAAAATTAACTCTTAGTGGTAAAGGTGAAAGTCTGTTTATCATTTTTCTTCAAGATATTCTTTCTTTTAGAAACAGAAAAAGTGTTAAATTACAGGTAGCAAATTAAATAGCCCAATTTTATAGAATTTCTGAGTGTTGCGTGAATGAAACTTCTTTTTGGTTCCTTAGGGAATAATTCGCTGTTATCCATATAAATTCAACATTGAGTTGGGCCAACGCATAACATTTTAATCTCGGCTCTCTTGTGAGGCAGTTATACGTTCTTCGCAGTAGGTGTGAGATTGATGAATTATACTATCGCCAAATCGCTGTTATTTAATTCCACCTTTCTATTTTACGAGAGGATAATAGAATTTAAGAATAGTGATTATTGCTGACAATAAAAGGCATTCTTTTCAAACGTGAAGGAGTCTTCACGATTTGCTGAGAAACTGGAAGGACTGAAACGTGGAAAGATCTCTGAAGAGTCATCTGCCGCTAATATAAAGCATTCAAATAGCATTAGTCATATTTTTATTCATCAGAGCGTCCTCCGTGGTTATTGTTAAAGGCCCCAATTGGCCATTCGCTCTTCAGAGTGTCTCCTTCGCCATTTTAAAATAGTAGCTGTACAGGAGGAAGAGCTCCCAAGGACGAGGCTCCGTTAAAGGAATGGGAATACGAGAGAAGAAGATATAGAAGCGAAGGAAGTGTCCATACAAATGAGCAGAAGCAAAGGAATGGGGCAAAAACTTACTCATGCCTCTTTCCTTAGTATCTCTCTCTCTGCCTCTAGTACTTTCATAATTGCGCCTTTTAGAAAGGTCTTGATCGCGTTTATAACTGCTCTACAAGTGTAACCCATCCAAACACCAAAATCTATATTGAATTTGAATCGGCTTGAATTAAATAAAATATAGATTTAGATTTATAGGTTGAATCAAAATCGGCATTTTGATAATTCGGAGAATGCAAGAGAAGAGCTTTTAAGTTTCTGAAACTTAGCATTTATAAAATATGACAATGCTTACCCTAAATGGAGCGACTCTGTGAAGACTCAAACCAAACTTGGTGTTCAAAATCAAACGAGTATTTCTCTAATCTCCTTCAACTCTTTATATTTTAATATCTCGATCTACTGTACGCATTTGGAAGCAATTGATCTGTTTTTAAGTTATTTTTCCTTTTGCCCTGGTCGGTGGACCGTATGCCTACGTTCAGTAAAACCAAATGCAACAAAACGTCAATTGAACGCTGAGTATCATCGGTAACACTAGTATTCTATATTATTACCAGCAGAAGTCGTGCAGAATCTTACAGTTCGTAAGATACTGTACGAAACAGATTGAAATGATCAGCGTTGGAATATCTTTTATTACGAGATTAATTTGAAACTAAGTTTATATCAGAAAAATCGTCTGGAAGTTTTCAAATACGTATTTCTATCCCAGAATGAATTCATCAAATCGTTTTTTGTCCATTTCAAATACTGTGAAATCTCGGTCTACGAACAACTTGGTTTGTGAGTGTTTCGCAAGACAAGCGAAATTTTTTGATATAATTTTACTTGATATACGAACGAGGTCTTTCAATACGAAAATGGGAGTGTATATACCCTGTTCCGTCTGCCTAGCGTCTCGTGATCATTATTATGTATGTAAATATTTTTAGATTTTGTAACGAATCATAACCATCTGAGTTTCCATTATTTTTTATAGGAAAATCGCTTTGATACACGAGTGCTTCGGATTACGAGCACATTCCCGGAACGAATAATGCTTGCAATCCTAGTTTGACTTTATAAGAAGAGATTCATTCATTCGCTTTTCAGCTAAGTTAAAACTCGCTTCATCATACCCTTCGATCTACATTGGTTACATTTGTTCAGGAATTAAGTTATTAAGGGCAAAATATCACACAATTATAAATCTGTGAATCCATATAATTCAACGGCTTAGATGAGCAAATGGAATGTCCGCAATTCGTACAGCTGAGTCGACCTGGTTGCATATACTACAGGATTTAACCTATAACCCTGAGTAAGAGTACTTTTATTGTGGAAAACATTGGAAATTGAAGCTAAGAAACTTCCAAGCGTGAACAAAGTGCACATTTTTGTTATTTCATTTTCTTTGTGCCTTTTGTTAGCTGAGCGCTGATGTCTCTTGAATCGGGAGAGCTCCGTAAACACGAGGCCTTGCGAAGGATTCTTCCTTACGCTTCTCCTTACCGAAGTGCGTGCGTACGATCGGCTCTCCTAGACTAATGAGGACGTCGTTGACCTTCCCTCCAACCCTCTGTCTCCCCCCTCCCATCTGTCGAAGTAGAGGACCGAAGGTTTCTGCTTTCTAAACACTTCTGAGGCCATCTGAGGGTCCACATGAACACACCCATATCTCACAACATCGAAGAATCATCCACCTGTATCATGATGGGCAACCATTGGATCGAGTTCTGCGGTCATAAATAACATTCCAAATGAAACTTACAAGGTGAAGATCTACCCTAAAAGTTAAGAAAAAGTTGCGTTGGCCTATTCCAATATGTTGCAATCGCCACTTCGCATGGAATATCTGTTACTATTTTCGTCCGTGCAGCTTATATGCCATCATAAATTCCTATCAACAAAAATATCGACGATTGCTAGCGAGCGAGATGACTAGTCACCGTAGCAGTTACTCAGGGAATTTTTCTCTTAATGGAATTGGGAAAGGCATCAACAAGCACGCTAAATAAACTTTAAAAGAAAAAGCTTCGAAATGTATTTGTGCAGTAACCGTTCTCTCTTCGCTCTGGAAATGTGAGATGAAAGTGGGTTAGATCTCTGCTTGTTTAATTTAACTTCTATTATGATCTTCTTGGTCTTATTTTGGAAAGGCTATTACATTTAAGATCAACAGTGAGATAACCGAATAAAAATATACGGTAATACGTTATTCTACGACATTAGATAGCGAAGTGGTCTTTATATGTGAATGGATTATGAATCATTAGCATCCCTCTCTTATTCGCATTTAAGAAATACATGGGGATAATATTGGGTTAAATTGTTACGAACGATGATTACAATCTTTTCACTGGAAAGAGGTTTGAAAAGAGAAGTGCACTTGTAGTTGGTTAAATCTTAAAAAATCAGGTGATGTTAAAGAAATGAGTTAACCAACAGCAGTTTTTCTTTTGCATTGCTGATGTTTAATTCAGAGTCATCACAATATGTTCGTTCATCGATCAGAAAACTGCCGAAGGCCAATTTTTACTGTTATCCACCGCAAGGTTTGTTCGCTACCCACTTTTCATTGCATCATTACTTGTTTATGTAGGAAGTTAAATTGAATGCGTCGCATGTTGATATTTCGGAATATAGAAGGGCATCTGGTTAGGCACTTCCTAACTTGACAGCTTTGAATTCTGCAATTAGAAACTTAGAATATATATTCTTATCTTTATAATATTACAAGGGTGGCTGGCGGAGGCATACTTACACATTATGATTCCTTTTGAGCTCAAAAGAGCGATTTCATTCGCAAGGTTTACATACTGAGAAGGGTTTTCCCCTCCTCTCGGTCAGCATATTCTCCGTTAAATACACACTTGCGTACTTCTTATGCACATAGCCAAACGGTATTGCGTTTTTCCGCAGAATTTTTGCAATGAAAAAAATGTGCAGTTCCCGTTGAAAAACCTCGAAATTCAAAAGAGTTTAGGGAGTAAGGCGATTATTGAACCAGCAATTTTTTTTTAAACACAAAGAGTGATGCGCAAGGGAAGCTGTAGGAAGTATTGAAAGATAAATTGCAATCGCTACAATTTTTTTCACTTTTCAGGTGTTTTCTATATCGATCCACTCATTCATCCGAGACTCCCGGATAGCAAGTGGGCAACGCATTCGACTTCGGTGAAAGCGGTCCCGGGTTCGATTTCTGGAGGGGGCCCACGTGCGAAATGACCTAAGCTGTCGAAGCACTTTTAACAATACTACTACTACTCATTCATCCATATAGGAATTGCATTTATGAAATCTATGACAAAATTAGCTTATAGGATGTAATGTGGCATGCTTTTTCTTTTCAAAATCGTATGCTATAATCAAAGCTCATAGTTTTCATAAATAAGTTTCAAAATAACTTGAAATTATCCTCCTCAACCGAGATTACTACATCTACATTTACATAAATACCCTGCAAGCCGCATTTCGGCGAGTGGTTCGTGGTTTAAACAGCAAGTGTTCTAACTACTTTTTTAGCTTATCTTTCATGGAAAGAATCAGCTCTAAAAACGACTTGTCCTCGCATATATTTCTCTTATTTAACGCCTATTGTCGGATTGGTCGAGGTAACCGGGGGTCGCATAATACCATTTATGTCTTCCAAAAATGTACTTTCTCTGAATTTAGCAAGAAACCGTAGCCTAGCTTCCAATCTCATTTCTTTCGAGGATTCCCAACCTGATAATGTTTTCGCAACGATTTCGCTTTAGATTATTTTTTTAGGAGAAGGATGTTTAGTTATCGCTTGCTGTTAGTATTATTAACTTGTTATTATATTATTTAATAGATAACTTGTCATCATATGCCATGAATTTGCTAAACTGTCGCCATCCATTCGGGACAGTCGAAAGACAATATTGGCGAAGCGTTGCCAAAAATACGTACTCAAAACGATTTAATCACACTTACTAAACTGCTATAGTAACAGATAACGTTAGCTCGATACTAACAATATCATTAATCTTATTCATTCAATTTAACAATAATAATGTCTTATCGAACTTAAAAGCACTTCTCATTCGTATTACAACGACATATCCTCTTTCCGACGACCTTTGAAGTGAGCGTTAAGAATTCTTACCGCGTTCTAACTTCCATCGCAGTTATACGCTTCGAGAATTTCTTTCTCATCGTGATCGCTTTTCTTCGACGTAGAAGCATTTATTTCGATGCTCACCTGCGTATTCACGCTTCGGTGTTCTTGAGGAATCATCTCGGAAATATTCATTTCCGCATCTCTCGACAAATTCCCGATGTTATCCTAAAAACAACCCTTTCGATATCTTACTTTCGTTGTTTTAGATGCTTATCAGGTTTTCTGGCAATGACCGAACCCGGATGTCGTTCATTCTATGAAGAAAATGTGTAAACGTATCGTGAAATAGCCGATGGTGACAGTAATTGTCTTCTGTCAGTTGTTTTATTCACTAGGTATTCACGTGCTAGGGCTCCGCGTCGATATGTGTATGGAATGTTCTGCGTCAGTACTTCAATATATCCATCGGATCCACATTTTCTGAGTTTGAAAATTTAAGGCGAACACATGAAATAATCCTTACGCAAACAGAATCGAATATATCCTACCGCAATTAGTACATCCCGATACACAATATTTTCCGCAAACTTTTCATTATTAAACATGCAGAATTAGAATAGAATAGAATTCTTATTACTTATATTAAATGTTACTTTAACTTTCATAAAATGTATATAGCACTTTTTTCTCGTATATATTAAATATTAAAAGTTGACATGCTACGATATGAATTTAGTAAATACGGGATAGCTGCTCAATAAGTCACGTACTATAATAACGACAGTTCATTTTGATGGCCTGCTAAATCGTAACGGAGCTTGCTCGTATTTTTTCTGTGAGATACTTGCATTGGTTTGATTTCTAAAATTATAGAATGGTCGGTTGCAACTTTTCATGAGAGGGGAATGTAATGCGAGATGTCGATGTTATGAAGTTCTTGTACCATAGTGCGGTTGCGGAACAGGATTTGAGTGTTGGCTGAAAAACCATAAATTTGAAACCTTTCCAAACATATTAGTAAAATGTACGAAACTCCATTTCCATAACGAATATAAAATTTGTTTTCCATCTTTACTTTTATCACGTAGTCTATGCCATCCAACGCTGATTTTTTTATTCGAGGAAATTTTTTTAGTCTTCGTCACTACAAATCTTTTGATATAAAACGACGAATTGTACGCATTATGTGATTTTGCCCATCAAAAGACAGATAATGTATTGAAAAGGCCACTTTTTATTACAAAGGAAGCGATGAATATCTTTGGAACAACTTCATCACGATGCAACTTAACTAGGATTGCGAGCACGTGACTTGAGAAGCACGCGCGCAGTATTTGCATTACCAGACAGGCGTCTCTCTCCTCGCAAACGCAGTCCATGACGTCTCTCTCTATTCTTTTCGATTAGAGAATTTCATTTGTGTGAGTTTCATTTCGGATTATAATGTTAAATTTATTACTAATGTGGCAACTGTCAGCTTGTGCCTGGAAGAGTTTTCTTGTTCTACCCGCAGTCCATATTAGTCCCGAATATAACCCGAAGTATTTAGGTCGCATGCCAAACCTTCTAGGTGAGCATTTAAAATAGTCAATAGTTGTAACGATTTTGAGATAAAGGGTTTAAGAATTGTAAAAGTCGCATGCATCACAAGTATAAAATAAAGCATAAGCGTTTTGAATTAACGACGTTTACATATTCAATTGGGAAATTATGAAACAATTTTTTTGTAGTCTTACGTAATAGTTTGTATTCATAAAGAATTCTCATCCGTGACCCCCTTGGTATAACGAGCAATGACACCTAGACAAAGTTAAGTTTAGGGTTTGGCTTTTATCCAGATCCATCCCTTCGACCTTGCACGTGATTCAATTCAGGTACGAGTTTCATTGTCGCTAAGGCACTCCGCCTGATTGGATAGTCCAGAGAGTCACCCCCGAAGATGCGTTGGGGGTCAACGGCCGGCCTTGTGCGGGGGCGAGCACAGGCAGTGCGGTTCGATGTGGACTGGCTATTCTAAGAAAGGAGTGGTCCGAAAGTTTGGGTCCCCAAGTTTTCTTTATAATCGTTTCCTCCGTAACTTATGTAACATGCACTCAACCAACAGGTTATAACGAGATTATGACCCACATTTCTACGGAGGAGTCACATTCCATTTCATACGAGCTTTGAATTTCTTGAATGGTAATAGTTTCCAGAGATGCCGAGGTGGACGAAGTGTATTTACATACTTGTGAACTCTACCACATCACTGCCACTACTTCCTCCGACTTTTAGTTTCGACGACGCGATACTTTATTCCGTAAGTTCTTAAAAGTTATCAATGTAAGCAATAACTCTTTCCGTTAAATTCTCAGTGGTGATAGGAAAAGATTTAATTTCGTTCAGAAGATTCAGAAAACTGAGAGGTAATATGCCCAAGTTTCTTCACGAAAGAGGAAAATATTTTACTTAATTTATTCTTCTTCTAATGCTTTGATGTAAAATTAAATGAGACGATCCAGAACTTTCTTTTCCACATAAAGGACAAGGTCTGAACTGGGGACAATAGTGCATCAGAAGTAACTTCTTTGCTTAAGATTTTCCATCAAAAGATGATTCTTTTGGGTCTTACACTATATAAGTACGTACGCTTTAAAATGGGCCACGATCAACTAGGAGGCTTAGAGTAAGATTCCTAGATCATAATGTCTATGGAGTTTAAGAGAAAAAAATGGCGGCATTGAAGCCGCGTAAGAAGAATAATCCATGTTGGTTTTAGTCCACGAAAATTACACGGATTTGGATTTCCGGTCGTATCTAAGCATTGGGCAGAGACGTGACTGTCGTGCAAACAACGTCCTCATTTATAAGCATGTCATTATCATTAAGATAAATATCTTTCCGTAGAAATCCGGAACATCTGCTCAAACATCTATAGTTACAACCCTTAGATTCACTTAGCAGTCTGTCACATCTATGTATCTTTGATTTGTACTTTGCAGTTACATTAGCCGGCATTAGCTGGTAGAAAGTAACATCTTTGAAAAATTTCCCCTAAAACTCACTATACCTTAAGATTGCGCAGACGTACTACACTCTAAACAATGCGTTACTCATTCTCATTATAATCGCATCTTATATTTGAATCACATTTCAGCGCTACCTTCTGTTCTTCAAGTGTGTTCACAGATTGTTTTTCCACCTTCTCTTTCTCCTTCACCCTAATGTCGGAACGTAGGGTGAGCATTGACAAATCGCATTCCAACGGTTAGTTACAAATATTGCTCACTTCATATTCTTTTCCTCGGCGATTTTTGTCGGGGAAGCCTTGACACGAAATGTGACGATGCACAGTCAATGGATGTTTCGAAATCCGCCCTTTACGAAGCTTACGATCCGATCGTCTCGCCCTCTTCTGTTCCTGTTACATTGTGACGTCAATTTGAGTCGGCGATGACGTTTTCCTCTCGATTTTGCAAGAGATTCCTCTGAGATAAAGGTGCAGTTATTGACGTCACTGTTTTTTCATCTTAGCAACCCATGACGTTAGCCTAGATGTAAATTTATTGTTAACGCAGCGAGTATGTCAAATCTAAAATCAGAAATTCGACCAGAGAATACGTATTACCACGAATCCTGAGCCGAAAAATCATCGTAATAAAGGAAAATATCCACGCTTCTTTTGAGTTGCTAATAGATTCGATAATGTGAATTTTAAGAAAATCGTAGAAAACTGTAAGAGGAGCTTTTGTATTTCTCTCAGGTATTTATTGATTGATATGAGTCAAATGTTCACCAAGAATTACCTCATTTTCATGGCTGCGGATATTGCAATATAAGAAGGCAGATTATTTGGATAGGCACGATGACAAACACAAAGTGAAATGTGTGAAGAGAAATACTGATAATCGTAAATACTTATTCTAAATAGAGCTTTTAGGAATGGAAAAGTCTACCTGCAGAAATCTTCGAGCTTTTTCCAAAAATGAGTTACGTTTTAATAAGGGAGAAAGCAAAAAATAACTCATACGAGTGAACCAGCTGATGAATGAATGAACCTAATGAATTCTGATACGTGTAGGGGATTGCCTGGTAGGAAGCTGGCCCCATGGTGGATACGGTAGCAGTGCAGGCCTATCAGGAACCCAGAAAAGTCTTATACGATGAGTAAAGTCTTATAGACGTAAATAATAACTAATGATATTCCGTAATTGTATTTGTTAGACCTTTGAGGAATTGCTTGAGGTGATTGTTAAATGTACATGGCGTTTGTGGTGGTTGTAGACTAATATGTAAATAATAACTGTTTACATTGTAAATTAGAGTTGTTTGTTTACTATTGTAGTTAGTTGACGGACTTGTTTATGTATTAATGTGTATTTGTGTATGTGAAACTTAATAATACGGTTCTTACGTACTGGTGTATTTTTCTGCTTTTATTTACGTAATTTCCTAAAAATTAAAGGCTATTTCATGTTACAATAATGAAGCATGTCAAAATAATATTAATGCTTCAGTTCACCGAAAATTCCTTTCCTTCGATTTCAAAAGCAGTCACGATTGTGGTTCTTTGACACCCGTGGCGGGCTATTCAGTATTGTAGTACTATTTCTGTTCGAAAATATCGGCAAGTATGATTTGAAAAAATCATCTGCCTAAAATATCTTATTCCTTTCTTAGCACCACTTTACATAATAGGGTTGAGCTTAATAGCGGAAGCTAACTATTGGAACTGTGAACAGTTTCTTTGGTATGATTATAGGCTTTTAAATCATGAAAGGAGTGGCGAATTCAGATTCCTTGCCAAAACTTTCGCTTTCAAGCTTCTGAATGAGATCCTGAGGAAATCTTACATTCTGAACGTACTGGACCAGCTGTGGAGTTTTATTTACCTGATTAAACTTTGAAAGATCTCAAATTTTCATTTGTATCCGTAATAATTTGTAGATAGACCAACAATATGTTTGAGTTATTACTTTCGCATTTCATAAGGAAAAATTAATGAATATTCAGTGTACAGCTGAATTCATTGCCTACAATTCACATTCATACAGTTCATTGTCTTGACAACATGATGGAGAGGAAGACCTCGACATTCTGCGATGCGAATTTGCAACTATCAACTCGCTGACGAAGAACAAAAAAAAACAAAATAATTTTTAGCTTTCACGTACTTGAAAAATTATAAACAATTTAACGCCATGGTCACCAAAAATTTTCATTATAATCACACACTATAGTTTAAAGTAGTTAAATTATTTCGGAGAAACTAATAATAGCATTTTACTAAGTTTGAACATTTTTGGTTATTGCCTGAAGAAAACGAAACGCAAAACGCAATGGACGTATCGAATTAATGCGAATACAATCGGATGAGTGCTTTTGCTGATTTCATTTCATCCCACTCGTACTTAGGATACAATTATCTTTAGCTTTATTATAGAGGAAATGCCTCATCGCTGCATTGAAAAATAGATTCGATGAAGTTGCGTCTGCTCTTCAGTTGCTTTATGGCTTCTAATGATGTGCTGACTAAGGAATAGCGACTCCTCTTCTCGGCGAAGGGAAAACCTTTAAAACAGCGCTTTACGTAACGCCGATACATATATTTGCTTGCAGATTAGCTTTCCACCGGGGATATCGATTCAGATAAGCGATTTATTGATACTTTCTTGTTGATGATGGACGGTTATCGGTAATATGCAGTGTATACAAAGAAAACATGAATTTCCAAAGAAGGGGAAAACGTGTAATGCGGCATGCATATCATTTATAAAATTTATTCGTAAATTCATTCATTAGATGTTTAAGTAATATTGAATTTTTTGTATACGAGAAATTTAAATTTTATACGAGCAACGTAGAGGAATAGAACCATTATGCAACAAAAGAATAAAGTAATTGCTTGCTCTAACAAATATTTCAATATAGGCATTACCTACTTGGCCAGATGATGTCTGTTTTGGTGAAACAAGTACAGGTAATAAATATATTTACAAGTTTTTCTTTCGTTGCCCAAGAAAATATGCAAAGAAGGCATAAAACTTATAAATTAGGATATGAACACATTGTATGTGTTTAGTAGGAAATGAAGATCTCGAACTATCTTAATTACCATATCAATACGAGTTGTCTTAATATAGTTGCTGATCACAGCGGTAATATTCACTCTGAAGCCATTATGCACGTTGAGAATCAAAATTGAAACGCTCTCTTTGCACGTATTCTTGTACAGTTACTAATGTTCAAAGCAAAATTTCTCAATCGTTAAACTACTCAAAAACGCGTTTACCATGAATACTGCCTCATTGCTCATTCGTTGCGTAGTTACGAATGCAATTTCTGCAGTTGCCCATATCAATTATAAGTGGGGCAGAAGTATAGCTCCGCAATTTTCTACCTGTTCCTAGTGAATGTCTTTTATTTGTTCTAATGTTGCGCATTCACGTTAAAGTTTCGCATAATCACGCAAGAAAACTGAGCCGTAGAGTTGTTTTCTTTTTACCTTGACACCAAATCGAGAGGACGTTAAAAGAGTGAGAAATCTACTCGTCGATGGAATCAAGTGTGGGAAATCAGCGACGGCATCAACTGCGAACGGAAACGAAAACCCCGAGTTCGTCTCGGCCTCGCCGCCATTCCGCGACGGATGCAACGACAACACGACCCTCTTCGGCGAGGAACTATTTTCGGAGCCCTGATTAGCCAACCCCTTTATTCTAGTGGATGCATTCCGTAAACGATTCCCACCGCGCTTACGCAGGCTGAGCCGCGTAAGACGCTAAGAGCGACGCTGAGAGTTAATTGTTGCGAAACGGAGTGCCCGCAAGGGCGAGGGGCGTCCAAGAATTTTTCTTCTCCTCTTACCTCATCCACAGTTGGGTCAAGTGGAAGCCATGATAGCAAAATCGCACACACACCTATTTCTCGTTTGGCTCCCTCTATCCACGCTGCTGGATTCTAATCCCCTTTCTCGCATGGCGATGAGCGGAGAAGTTTACTTCACGCGTTTACGTCCTTAGTCTTCTGGCTTCCTTCTCTACTTGCGCTCCCAGCTTCGCTCGGTTTGCCAACTTTCTGAGCCCGAAGAGAGTTTTCAGATCGACGTTCCATTTACGACTCTGTGAGCATTTCATCGTTATCCAAAGCAAATAAATTTCTCGTGTCGCTCAACTGTTTTCGGAATGAAATTTGTTCAAACTAAATTAGTGATAATGGGAAGGTAATGAACATAGTAGTACATTAATCATCATCATGATACAAGAAATAAAAAATTAATAAATTACCCAATGTATAGAATAAAACGATACGAATATTGCCCTATGTACATGGGAATTAAAACTTTCAACAACGTACCAATTGCACTTAGAGAAATGTTTAGTTTGATTATTCAGCTGTTTTTGCATGAATAGAAAAAATCGTTGATAGAAAAATGTTTCCATTCAATCAAAGAGTTCTTAGGGTGGCCCTGATACAAGGTCTAATGTACATGTTTATGTTTATTTGGCTTCTGTGTAAGAGATTATCTCTGGTGTATAAAATGGTGCAACATTAAGTATTCATGCTAGAACTATAGTGTATTATAATTATATAATGTATACTTTGATTTAAAGAGGTTAAATGAAATGAGTTATTTAAAGGCATTAAACAATATTTTTACTATAATTTATAATTATAGTATGTTGGAATTATAGTATGATGGAATATTACTGAAGAATGTATAAGAGGGATGAATGTTTTATAACATGTAAAACATTGTGTAGCTGTAAAATAAGTTGAATGTGACGAGACATCGTTCACCTTCGGTATCCTTACTGAAAATCTATGTGAATGTTGTATGTAAATAGAGTACTCTATTACTATTAGAACGGAAAGTCGCTGAAGTAGTTCTGAAGAACCAAGGAGAAACATATGTGAAAAATATCGACATGATTGGTACTCGAACCTTGTTCCTAGTTGGTAAACTACTTCAGTGGTTAGAAAATCTGTCCGTTGTTCGGTTCGAGTCCCATTCATGTCAATATTTTTCACAACTGTTTCTCCTTAACATTTTAAATGATAATTTTCCTCAAATATCGTCAAAACTCGGCTGCAGTATCGTGAATTTAAGGCCGCTGAATTAATAAAGTAATATGATAATGTAAATAACGAAACGATTGCTGGAATTTTGTGAGAGGAAATTTCGAGAAAATCCTAAGATTAAGAACCTAACCTAAGATTATATGCTGAAATATTCACCGCAGTCACCAAACTTGTATTCTGGAAATCATATAATTCTTGTAGCACGTTTAAAGTACTGGTGATGCACTACATTTCCGAGACGTAACTTGCGGTTTTCAAATATTACTTATCTTTAATTGTAAACTTTTGTTTTCTTGACCCAGTCGAAGTAAATATTTCTTTAGAAAATCCTGAGAAAAATACATAATAGTATTTTACTAGTCTGAGCACACTTTTACAATAATTTTTCTCGTTAGAAATTTCCTTTAAATCAATCCGGAAATGGTTTCCCGCGAAATTGGGCCCTATTATCGCAATTTTTCCTACGCTGGCCACCAACGACGTGAAAGGGCATCACGAAAATCCTCCCGGAAGGGGCAATTCAAAGTTTCTGTTCCGCATTAAGGGAAGTACCGCGTTTCCTCTAACACGGCATACTTGAGAATCGTAAACAGGTTTTGGGGAACGGACGGGAAATTGGGTAATTGAAGGCTTGGCCAATGTGACTTTCTATCATGTTCGATTCCTATTTTTCGTCATCTCTGTTTGTGCGGCCCACCCATCTTTTGAAGAAAGCCGTGTCGCCGCGAGAAGAAATGGAGAGGAAAGGAAGACCTTGTGGAAGCCGAGGGCACGTGTACCTTTTAAGAGACAGACCTCGGTTAAGGTTTTCTTATTCCCAAAGATTCTCTCCCGAAAGCGATTTCAGTCTTGTTTACCTTTGCGGGTCTCTCATCCCAGAGGCCTTCCTGTCAGATCCACTTGCAAGAGCGAAAGTGTTCGGCTATTTTTAGCGGGAAAATATCGGAAGACATTTTTCTAATCCCTTTACATTTATGAGCCAGGACTTCCTGCGCACTGATGGGTGGAATTGAATCTCCGTTGTTTACTGTTTATTAAACTTCCGAGGAAAGATCGACTTCGTAAAATTGCTTTTCTGTTCTGAAACTTCTCGAAAGTTCGTGTCTCGCGTGTTTTTTTGTTGATCGAGGTAGTACGCCGTTCTTAAAAGATCATTATAAAAACATCGACTCTCTTCGCGAGTTAATGGAAATTACGCAACGAGCGCCACACTCGGTTCTTTTCACTTCACGTTCGACTTTCTTCTTCTTAAAGCGTTTTGTCCCACTGCAGGCAGAGAGATCGGACTGATTAATTATTTGGAAAGGGAAACCACAATGGCGCGCTGCCATTGGAGGCTCAAAGATCTGATGGGGATTGATGGGGCTGATAAAAGCGGAAGAACCGATTATCAGGCGAAGATATTCTGCCGGAATGAATATCGGGAGGGAGAAAAAGTGTCCAAAGTAACCAAAAGAAAAAAATGCGATGATCGGAGACTATAATTGTTTCGGGTGTTGAATCCGAAAGTGAGGGATAAGAAAGCCGGAAATGGCTTGATATGTGGAGGGCGGAAGACCACACCCAGCGGGAGTGCTTATCCTAATTTCGTGCCTGTTTCTCGTAGAGAAACACAAAACGAGAAAAGTGTGAATCGGCCTGTAAAATTTCGTCAAAATGCGCAAAACTTCCGTTTCAGTTAAAAGAAAGACATCGTTTTCGCCTCCGATTTCTCTTGCGTGTCTCTGTAATGATTTGGAAACGCTACGTATTGTTAAGGATGGACGGATAAATTCACCTCGTAATCAGCGTTTTCGAGAGTTCGTTAGAGCCATCATGGGAGCCATCCGTGAAATCAGAGTTGAAATGTTTATGCCGGCAGGGGATGTCGTAAAGCTCCCACCTGTCTCCCTTCGTAGCACTTCCCGTGTCCCACGCCTTCTATCTGTGTCGATTGTTACGTAGCTATCCTTTAAGAAATATAACAGAGGTTTCCTTTCCTTGTATCTTTTTGTCTTTCCGATTAAAATGTTTACGCTGTGCCACTTTCGAAAAACGTGGGATGATTCCGAACGGCGTAATTAACGCCGAGAAGAACGTACCATAGCCAAATACATTGCGTGCAATAAAATATTCCCTTACTCTCGCTGTATGCCTGAGATCTTGATTAATGTAAATTCAACAAGAAAATTTTGAGCGCATCGAATTATTGATAAATAAAACAGAAAATCTATTGGGAAAGAAAATGAAGACATCTCGATGATTGCAGAGGTATTGAATTCTTTAACAACGTAAGGAAACAAAGGCTATATTTTTCCGTCGGGAAATACGAAAGATCTGGATGTACGATTTTTATGGAGCAGCGATATTCACTCAGGAATCGCAAATTGAAAACGTCCCTCATATAAGAGTAGCATTCCATCCATGTTTGAGTTTGGGTCTCTCATTATCGTCTTAGTGCATTCGTGATTCTGTGGCATCGCTTTAATTAAAATGCGCCCGACGGATTCCGCTTCCTGAACTCGGCCTCTTCGTGTACTCGCAACAGCTGACAATCGTTTCGTAACCTTTGGCAACGAGTCGAGCCTTCCACTACGTAAGCGTGAAAGTCCCTCTTCCCTTTCTCCTAAACCCGTTCTCCATGTGATTCCCTCTTCATTGCGCCCCCCGCAACCGCCCTCACTCATCTTTCCTCTTAACTAGAAATAAAAAACACTTTCGTCGCCGCTTACCCATTTCAAAAGTTCTTTTCCATATTTTCTTCCTTTAATTATATTTTCCATATTTTCTATCTCTCAAAACCTTTATTACCTCAGATAAAATCTGGAGAGGAAAATAAGAGAATATAAAGTGCTAAACTTTCTTTAACGATGCTCNCCGCCCTCACTCATCTCTCCTCTTAACTAGAAATAAAAAACACTTTCGTCGCCGCTTACCCATTTCAAAAGTTCTTTTCCATATTTTCTTCCTTTATTTATATTTTCCATATTTTCTATCTCTCAAATTTCACATTGTTCAAAACCTTTATTACCTCAGATAAAATCTGGAGAGGAAAATAAGAGAATATAAAGTGCTAAACTTTCTTTAACGATGCTCGTTTCTCCATTAGTCACGTGACGTGTTTTTTCTTTTACGATTCGGTCGTTATGATCTGTTATGTACGCTTAATCGCAGAGAATATTTTGCTTGAAATTAGGAAAAAGTAGAAATCAGAATTGTTAGTATTTAGTTATCGATATGGAGATTTGTGCTGATATAATAAAAATGGAATAAAATAAAAGATTGAAAATAAGGTGACATACAGAGGAACTAACAAAAGAATCTTTCGAAGAGAAATGGATGAAGTCTTCGGAACGCAAAGAAGAAGAGGATTGCTGTCCAGGAGACAGTATTAGAAGGAAGGGTGCTTGGGTGGAATTATAGGCATAATTACAGCATAATTGAATTGCAGGAGAAAGGTGATGGTTAGTGCATTCGTGGGCAACAGAAGCTATCGGCACTGGGAAGAGTGGCTTTGATAGTTGAAAAAGGGCTATTGATAACCAATGGCGAATATAAGCAATTGAGCAGGACAATCAGAGATGGAAAACTTGCAAAAATCAATTTCTTCAACAGCATTTTACTCTCAACGGAAGGAAGTGATGGCGGCCACTTAAAAGGAGTGACCGCCTCTAGGAATAAGTGGTGGATTTTCCAAACTTTGCGCTCTATTCCATCAAACGTGGCTTCGTAACACCGAGAGGTATTCCGGATATAAAACATTTGGACGGAGCACCCTTCCAGCCATTTCAGCTTCCACTCATTCCCCAGAGCTCAGACCGCGCGAATTTCCCCGTTTTCACGGTTCCCTTAGACGTACACGTGGAGAGCAAACTGAAAAAAATCAACTCGCGCCCTCGAGAAAGAAAGTTTCTCTCCCTTTCTCATCTCAATCTACGCAGATATAACGCGGAGATTACCGGTTTTTTCGTATCTCACGCGTGCCGAAGAAAGTCCCTCCGAATTTCCTTTCCTTTTTATCCCGCGGACGCGAATTTTCGGGCGCCGCGACGCTCCCCACGGTCACTTTCCTGTCAGTTTCTTACGATCAGTCCTTGCGAAACCGCCCTTTCAACGCCGCAACTGGGCGGTGCAGGTGCACTGCACAGTAAACAAAGATTTCCCCACGAAATATCACACTTAAAGGTACTTCTGCAATGGACTTACGTAATGAGCATGATTGGTTGTAAAAACTCCTCCTCCCGGAGCTCTTCTATTCCTTCGAAAAAGTCTTTCTTCGGGCAAGTTCCGCAACCACTTCGGGTTTCTCGATAGCAAATAATTGAGCACAACTCTTCTCCGTCTCCACTTTCTCTTCTCGAACGCCGCTTATCTCAGTCGCCGTTTGTTCGCCTTCTTTTCCACACTCGGGAGCAACCCCACGACACTCACCGTTTTTTAACTTCAAAACAATTGAAATCCTTTGAAGCAGTTCCAATCCACGAATCGATCCCGTCAGCAAAATGGTCCACAGAAAATGCGAGATGAAATATCACTCGAGGAGGATTCTATCCTCGGAAGAGAGAAATAAATAGATATCCCTAATTCGACGCCGATTCGCGCGTTGAAGAACGTCTTATTCTTTCGCTCCCGCGCTGCGGTCGAATTTTGGGGAAAATAATTATCCCGTCACACTCGCAGGGGAGTTTCTCCTCTGCTTTTACAAGTTCCACCAGCACCTTTCGATTCGACAGTGTAAACTGAAAGATTCTTCGCACTATCCTTCGGTCTCTTGGCCGTGTAAAACAGTCCGCGGCGGATCTCGTCCTTCTCTCGGACACCCGTCCAAAGACTTACTCCTCTGCGCCGCCGGTTTCCTTGAGCGCACTCGAAAGACTGGACTAGTCGCCCGTGCGCTTACGGCTACCACTCCTCCCCCCATCTCC